>JAULBM010020801.1:0-21246 GCA_032357055.1 Geukensia granosissima | reverse complement strand
CCAACAACCTACGGAAATGGGAAAAAGGACCCCCCCCCCCCCCAAAAAAAAAGAAAAAAATATTGTGATATTCAAATGTGATACGATCGGCCAAATAAGAATAAAATGTAAAACATTTAAAACTTAAACAGAAAAACAACGACATCCACAATATTAAAGGCTCTTGGTTTGGGAAAGGCACTTCAATTATGCAGTGGGGTTAAACATGTTTGTGAGTACCCCACATTAATTCTCAGTAACCTGGAAATGCTGTGAAAAAAAAACAACATACTTTTAAAACCAACTGCATAAGATTTAACTTTTGAAGACGATACATGATACGGAGACAATAACAAGTAACAAGAAATACTGACCTCGATAGAGTACTTCCTGTTTCTGACAGCTAGTTCAAAATAAAAACACAGCTGATAACAAATCTGGTTGTCTTAAGCTACGACTTCAATCAAATTACAAGGAATTTGAAAGAGCCAAAAATAAAAAAAAGTAATGACTGAAATTAGTTTTGATGGAAATTATTGAGCAGAGTCTTTGTTGATATAAAGGAAGGCAATATTTAAAGTTCTTAAAGATGTTATAAAAGTAAGCTTTATGTATAAATTTATTCAAGTAACTGACAAGTCCCAATGGTTTGTGTTTACATATACGAGCTATTTTTACCTTCAATCCATAAATGTTTGGTGCGATTTTTCGTTTTTTTACCAATTTTATAGCAGGTGCAAACCAACTTTAAATCTTTATACCTTTATATTTACGATAGATTTAAAATGCTACAAGAACCTGATTACAAAATGGTTTCAATTTTTTTAGGTTTGTTTCCCTGATAAAGTTTTTGGGCGTTTTCTAGATTATTTATACAGCAGTGAACAATATTGATTTTTAGCGGTTTTTGTGTTATCTCCACAATAATACGATTTTTTATTTTATGTATCTCATTCTGCCACTGCAAAATTTACTTCCGTTTTACTGCGAAACGATGAGTTAACCTCTTTTTTTGGATAGTTTTACAATGCATTCATCTCGGATAAGAGGGCCAGCTATGAGTTTTCCCAACAAGTCTAAAGTTTGAATTTGGTGAAACGTGTGTGACGTAACTATCACAATAATATTGTGAGGTACATGTTGTAAACACTTACGATCAGTTTTCGACCTACGATTAGTTGTGAAATCCATCACAGAAATTAACAATGAACTCAAATTTTCATGTTACTTAACATTATAAATGTCAATGACAATCATGCCACATCTCCTATTTTTATACTGAATTAGAGCATGTCTCAAAATTTGAGGTTGGTCAAATAAACTTACCAAAACCAAAACACCGTCTCAATGAGTTGTCCTAGTACAGTTATCCGAAACAATATTTTAATCAAGGATCGTTTTTATCACTTTCTCTTCCCGTTTAATTCATGTATATATATATATCCCGCTACCGCCCTGTTAGTTTTGTCTGGAAACGAACGCTGCAGCTCGATAAAACTGTAACGAAGGCTGCAGCCTGATTTGAACGGAAACGAACGCTGAAGCCCTATTAGAACGGAAGCGAACGGTGCAGTCCGAGTTGTCAGAAAACGAACGCCTAAGCCCGTTTAGACTGAATTAAATCTGGAAAGCAATCCTGTATCCAGATTAGTCTGGAAAAGAACGCTGCAGCCCGATTAGTCTGAAAACGGACTCTGCAGCTCGAGTAGTCTGGAAGCAAGCGCTACTATCGGATTAGTCTAGAAACGGATGCTACAGCCCTATAGGTCCGGAAACGAATGCTACAACCGAATAAGTCTTGAAACGAACGGTACAGCCCGACTACTATGTAAACGAAAGCTACAGCTCGATTAGTATGTAAACGAAAGCTAGAGCCCGAATAGTATGTAAACGAAAGCTACTGCCTGATAAGTATGTAAACGAAAGCTACAGTCTGATTAGTATGTAAACGAAAGATACAGCCCGATTAGTATGTAAACGAAAGATACAGCCCGATTAGTATTTAAAAGAAAGCTACAGCCTGATGAGTATGTAAACGAAAGCTACAGCCCGATTAGTAGGTAAACGAAAGCTACAGCCTGATTAGTATGTAAACGACAGCTTCATCCCGATTAGTATGTAAACGAAAGCTACAGCCTGATTAGTAGGTAAACGAAAGCTAGAGCCCGGTTTGTATGTAAACGAAAGCTACAGCCCGATTAGTATGTAAACGAAAGCTACAGCCTGATTAGTATGTAAACGAAAGCTACAGCCCGATTATTATGTAAACGAAAGCTACAGCCTGATTGATATGTAAAGGAAAGCTACTGCCCGATAAGTATGAAACAAAAGCTACAGTCTGATCAGTATGTTAACGAAAGCTAGAGCCCGAATAGTATGTAAACAAAAGCGACAATCTGATTAGTATGCAAACGAAAGCTAAAGCCCGATTAGTATGTAAATGAAAGATACAGCCCGATTAGTATGTAAACGAAAGCTACAGCCTGATTAATATGTAAACGAAAGCTACAGCCCGATTAGTATGTAAACGAAAGCTACAGTCCGATTAGTATGAAAACGAAAGCTACAGCCCGATTAGTCTGTAAGCAAACGCTACAACCCTATTAGGTTGAAGTAACCACAATGTCCTAAAAGTGCGAAATTTATTGCCTTGGCCTTTATCGGACTGTATTCTCATCCAGTCAATTCCAAGATAAATTCGACATGAAGGCCATAGCTAACACATTTCTATTGTGATGATATATTATTAAATACTGTTTTATACATTTATTTGGGATTCCTTAGATTGTAATCATAAACCTTCATTAATCTCTCCACAGCAAGTTTAAAAATCTTGATTTTGTACGGTGATATTTTGAAAAGATTATGAACACACATGCTTTTTTTCAGGCAATGATAGACTAAAGTGCCATGTTTTTTGTACTAAGTTGTTTGAGACCACCAATTTAGCATGAGGGGTATATTTTCATTTTCTTTAATAAAATATTTTGATTCTGCATGAATTTGAAGGAAAATGATTTCAATAGTCAAGGGACAAATACATATCATTTTTTATATATTTTTACCCAAAATACATGTGAATAAAAAGGTTATTTTTCTTCACCGCACATAATGTTCAAAAAAAGTTATATGTTCCAAAAGAAAAGCCATATGGCATATCCTTTCAAAAATGTGGTGAAACAAAATCGAGACAAGTTCTTGGCGGTAAACAATGTTTTAGATGATTGTAATATATGTATGTTCTCAATACACTAAAATGCAAAATCTGTTTCATTGTCCGCGTTTATTTTTCATATTACAAACATATCTCTATTTTATTGTATACATTAATTGTCGCCTTTTACTATCAAGGACAAGCGACAATTAATCAGAGGATAACTTGTCATTGCTTATATATTATCACCCGATTTTCACTTGTAGGCAGTAATAACAAATAAACACTGATTGAATCTAAATTGAGTTAATAGGAACCTTTGCTGTCCCGAGGCAAAGCTGAGAGCAATAGTAAGAATCGGGTTAGAACCATCTTCACCACCATTCAATTTGTGTTTTATTTTACAGTATCATCCTTCCATATTCTGATCTCAGACTGCAGTCTCTTTCTGTATAAGTCGTATTACTTTTACGAGCGTTGACTTGCTTGACCCCAACATATTCATATGCTGATCCTAATACATCACCGAAATCGCCAAATCGTTCTGTCAAGCAGTTCAAAGCATAATGCTTGCAAGAATAAAATTAGGTAAATGTAGTTAATCAATATGTGTATATATACATTATACAGTACACGATTTATCCTATATTTATTTGCACTTTCTCCATGTCTTATTAGTTGAAAAATATACACTGATTGAATGGATATTGGTTAAATAAAACGTTTGTTGTCGCGAGGCGAAGCTGAGAGAAATAGTAAGAATCGGGTTTACAAGTGTAGTTTACTTTACAATTTCAGTAAAGTAAAACTAACAGCTTCAAACTGCATTCGAGAATGTCTGTACGCTCAAATCGCAATTATTTAAACTACTTGTTAAATATATTTTGAAACTCTTTACAACAGTTGCTAGCAGAATCGCGAAAGGCAAATGGACATTTTCAAATGCGAATGAAAATTGATAACAGCTGAATAAACCGTAACAGTTTTCGACACATAATTCAAATTTGTGCTAAAACGAATTAAGCGAAATTGTGAAATGCAAATGTGCATGTAGAATTAGTTGAATTTTTCGTTATACTCTGATTCAATTAAGATTCATGGCTTTCAACTGACCAAGTGGGGCTTTGGTGGTCGATGGGTCTACGCAGTTTATTT
The DNA here is from genome assembly GCA_032357055.1 of Geukensia granosissima. NCBI lineage: Eukaryota > Metazoa > Mollusca > Bivalvia > Mytilida > Mytilidae > Geukensia > Geukensia granosissima. Next base: position 16,958 of record JAULBM010020801.1, on the reverse strand, counting down.
GTTGACTTAATCTTACAAATGATCAAGCACATATTAACGTTGACTATCATCAATAGGGTTAAAAATTTGCAGTCGTCTCTGTACCATAAAACAGGTGAGCCCTTGATGATATCTGCCTAAGTCGGTCGGTTACTGGATACACGGGTTGAACTACAGCGCTGAAACGACTAAATTTCTTGAATTGTGAGTACCATCGATTGTGACTTAACACCAGCTTTGACTACTGAGTCACACGACGGGTGCAACTAGTGGAGCAGAAGTTGCTTACCCTTCCGGAGCACCTGAACTCACCCTGGTTTTTGAAGGGTTCGTGTTACTCCAGCTGTAGATTTTAGTGTAGTGTTGTGTGTTCTATGTTTGTCTTTTATTTCATTTTGTTGACCATGGTCTTGTCTGTTTTCCGATTTAACGATTTCTGTCTGCCCCCTTTGGTTTCTTCGAATTCCTTTTGATGGTTAGGAGGCTTTAAAATCATATTTCGAGTTATTGCTTTTCATTTAGTATTCCGTTTCTGAGATTGTACCAGATAATCGGTTTCATCGTTGGATTCTTTCGATTTGAGGTAAAAGTAATTGTTAATTGATATTAAAGCTTTTACAAACTTCAATACCAAATCAAACATTTTAGATGATATTTCGAATCATTAATTTATTTAACAATCACACAAAAATGCTTAGGCAAATTTTTGCCAATAAGTAGTAAGGGTATACCGTTATTATTTTAAGTCAACGACTATTACCGTATAGACCGGCATTCCATTATTAGTTAAGTTGGCGGCAACATAATAGGAAAGCCGCACAAAAAGCAAAGCTTTACAAACCATGCAATAGAAGCCAAAATCGTCGAAAGATATATTATACAAACATGAAAAAGAAATGACTTAATCAATGATAAACGATACCATTTGAAAAAATTTGAAAACAAGTATCAGAATGTAAAATCAAAATACCGTCCCAATATATAAACCTACCTATCTGTTAGAAGCCACCCCAAATGACTGTAACTATTGCACTCGCGGATGCGCATGTGTACATATACATGTAGATAAAATAGATGTGGTATGATTACAATGGTTGTCATATAAGAATCAATTACATAATCATTATGAATATGTAGATTTAATAAGGTGCTGACAAAAGAATCAGGAAGTAAGTGACAAAGGCACTTTTCAGTTTATTTTTATCCATTTGAAATCAGAATCTCATGATTATGTTTATAATAATTAAAATTGTAAGAATGAAATATGTGACATAAAAAGCACGCAAATTCAAAATAAAATAAAGAATAATAACTCTTTGACCTATATCTCGGGGACACGTTAACTTCAAATTCTGAGTCATCATTTTTAGTTTAGAGATTTAAAAAAAACTGTAACAGCTTCGACTGAATGGCGGAATCCAGTCGAACTTTAGTAGCATGTATTAAGATTTGATGTTGAAATGTTTACAAGTTTACAATAACAAGTCACAAGTTTTTCAAAACCTTTCAATTAATTCATTTATTAATTAAACCATTATACAAAAAGCGTAGGCGATTGTCATTATCAAGTAGTAAGGGTGTAGCGTTATATTTGAAAATAATACATAAATACCAATGTTGAATAAATATGAAAAAGATTGGGTATTTATGTACATTTCAAGGAGTAACCATTTATCAGTAGCATAAGAACCGAAACATAGGAATTCAAACATCACTTCAGTTAATAAAAGGAATTCGAAGAAACCAAAGAGTCACACGGAAATGGTAATGTCAAAAGACAGACAAGACCATGGCCAACACAATGAAACGAAAGACAGACACACAACACTACACCAAAAACTTGTACTTAAGTCACACGAACCCTACAAAACCAGGATAAGTTCAGGTTCTCCGGAAGGGTGAGCAACTTCACTAGTGGTACACAGTAGATAAAGACAGTGACTAATCAAAATAGACGTTTACTACTGGTGTAGGCACGGATTTGTAGTCACGAGAGTGGGAAGAAATCCATTGTTTTTTTGTGAAATCTGTTTTTTTTGTACCAGTCAACCAAATAAAAATGCCAACCGAAAAATTCAGTCAGAGAGTCAGAAACTTTGGCTCAGTAGTTTTCTTGTCAGCTGCAATCCTCGACAAATGAAATCCTGATAAGAAGCACAAGCCCTGAAGTACCGTATTAACTGAGAAATATGCCTTCCATATGCAGGTGCGGCTGGAATGTTGCTAGACATGAACGGGCAGTTTGCAATGGGAAAATCAAAGTAATCTCTCTTGCCGTTAGGTTGTGATGTTAACCCGCCCTTACTGTCAATTTATAGATGTAAGTCTAGGTATGAAGCAGATCTTTCTGTTTCTGTAGTATCTTTGATTTCAAGTTCAATGGGATAGATGCGGTCGGCAAGTCCAGGGGTATTCAGTGAAAGGATATCATCTATATAGCGAAACATGAAACCACACAGTTGTCCCCATTTTTATGCCGACAGTCTATTGAAACACTCGTCCAGCAAACATTACAAAAATCTCGACAATCAAGAAATCTAGCATTCCGCAAATTTCACCGTCAGAGTACTTTTTTAGATTCAGACGTGTAAATAACAAAATAAAGTTTGTCCCTCCTTAGAACCAAATATTTGTATTTGCGTTCGCCGTCTTTTTAACAAAACAGAAGTGAACTACACAGCGGTGAACAAAGGATTTTTGTTTTAATTTTGAAGGTAGAATAGTAGTATACAGGGTGGAAAAATCAAAAGTTTTGATGCTAATATAAAAGGAAAGAGAGCTTGATTTGAGGCATTCTAACAGATCTTTGAAATTTTTTTAGAATACACATTTTATTTTTCTTTAAAAGCCTTTTTCAAATCTTCTTTTTGTTTACCTTTCTTTGACACAATATTTCTTTTAATCATGCATTTATTACTTATTTCATCACTAAATCTATATTAAACATGTTAAAGTTGTAAATAAACAACAATTTCATGCAATAACTGCAGAGTAAACTCGATTTTTTTACCCGTTAATTTTTCATTTTTTTAATCCATAAATTAATTTCAAATGCATATTGCAAAGTTTTTTTACGTAGACATTTTCTTTAAAACGTCTAAAGGGTTTAATTTATCACACATTTTAGTATGTTTCTCGTAAGATTTTATTTGATAGGCACGATGTCTTAGAGTGTTAGAAACCAATGACTTTTTACTATCAAAAGATTCTTTCTGATAGACAAACATTAGTTGCTCACAAAGCTTGGTAGGCCGCGCACACTGTATTGTCATTTAAAATCGGCACTTTAAGTAGATTTCGCCATATTCATGCTCACCTAAAATAGTTTTATTATTTATGAAATATGTTTTCGCTTTAGAAAGCTATTAAAGCTTACGCGAACAACTCCATTAGCGAAATACAATTACCAAATCTCTTATATAAGAGTCCTGTCAGCGTTAAGTATTATTTTATACTTAATGTCTTCAGAACCCAGAAAAAAGCCATTATACATTTCATCAAGAATGATCTAACATATTCTGTCCAGATCTTCCTAACAAAGAACGAATTTAGACATTATGTTGTTATAAATATCGCGTTTGTAGTTTGAGATACAAATTCAAATGTTTTTAATCAATTATGACACCAATAATGAGACAAAGAGCAAGAATATACTGAAATTTTAAACAACAAACAACTATTTAATATATAATGTTATAAAATTAAACTTGTTCAACAAACATAGAGACTCAAGCAACGTAATACGTTGTACAAGTGTTACAAAAATATAGTCAATAGTTGTCATAAAGAGCTGTACTGCTTGTACGAGAAAAAGATGATAAAACGAGTAAATTGATAAATCCAACCCGACACAATAATATAACTATCAACCCATAGACAAAGATTGGACCACACTCACTGATGTAGAATCGTTAGCAACATCTGCTTAACGAATGTTATATTTCAGGGTTGGTATTTAGATCTGAAACTAGCCATGTCCTATAAAAATAGAAGATGTGGCATGATTGTTAATGAGACAGCCACCCACCAAATGACAGTAGAATTTAAACTTCTACAGGTCCCATTATATCCTTCAACAATGAACCAGAGTCTATACACTAACGGAAGCTGTAAAAGGCTCCGAAATAGAAAATGTGAAACTATACATAAAATTCGACAATCTACCTAATCTAATGCAAAAATTGTGAACATATAACAATAAATGACTAATAAAACAACGACAACCACTGGACTACAGGTTCCTAGCTTGGAACAGGCACATTAGTATGTGGCGGGGCTAAACCGGTTTGTGAACGCTCAAACCTTCCCCAGTAACCTGGCATAGTGGTGTGACAAAGCAACAATAAAAAGCACAGAATAAAAATCGGTTAAAATGGATTTAGCACTGGAAATCGATACTGGACACCAATAACAAAAATAATTAAAACTTAATACAAGATACAACAAAGGTATCATCCTAGAAAGTGCACTCGCAGTTGCTGTCTGTAAGTTAAAAACCCCAAAACAAGCGATCAGGAAACCATGGAGCAGTGTATCAACCGAGAAATATACACTCCGTCTTACAGAAATATACTCCATTTGATAAAATTCTAGGACACTGAAAATACAGCAAGGCATCGATAATTTTTGCACTTAGCAGTTGTAGCTGCCGTCTGATTTGGCTTCCCAGTTCGATTTGGTTAGATTTGAATGCTTCTATTGCTATTTCTGGATCCTTGACTTACCATGTTTCAGTTCTAATGCTACAAATGAAAGGTTTCTACTTGTTCATATAGCAAACCAAAATTTTCCATATTTCTTCAACATTGGTAAATCTGTATTTTGTGTCTTCTCAAGGGTAAAGTAATAATAATAATAATAAAATCTATTTAATACGGGTTTTTTAAGTATAGTTCCACTGGCAAAATCAAACAATATAAAGAAAGGGTGGGCACATCATAGTTCTCAATTCAAATAATATTTGTTTCGTTTAATGTTTATGCTGAAGGATTACACATAATATCAAACTTAGTTCCTATTGTAAGAAGGACGAATTTCAAATGCACAAGTTATATCCCTTGTTCATAGTGCATTGGAAGTAACATTTATCTCTGATGTTACAACCGTGAAAGAAGAAAACTTTAGTGGTCGGATAAAAAATGTAAAAAAACTAAATCCAAAAATTGAAAAGTACAAAACCAATTTCATGCATGTGCCACATGATTTTGAGTTTTGTACGAAGTGGTACTTGGAGGTTTTTCTTCCGTTATTGGGGCAGGAGAGACCAATCAAGTCAATAAACTCATAATTTAGGATTTTCCGAAGAATAGATAAAACAGAAATCAGTCCACCGATTAACTTAACGTTTTAATACTGACATACTGATAATTAAATTAATTTTCATATTCGAAACGTAACTGTTGTAGGTATCCGTAAATTTAGCCCTTCTACTAAAAAGCTTCATTTTTGATAACCTTGACACAAATATTTTATAATTCTACTGAGAGAGCAAATATTTGCATTAAAGATTCATTTGAAAACGAAACCTGTCAAGGAAAATAATCCAATTGCAGCTCTAACACAAATTGACTTACTAGTGTATGATAAAATTAAGCAAAGTGTTTTAGAGACCTAAATGAAATTATTGCAATTGCAATGGACCTAATCAAATTACTTGCAGATAGATAACCTATACGTATTATTTGAATCTAAAACGAAATGTTGCAGTTTAAAATGTCAATTCTCAAAATAAATCAAGCATTTTCACTACGTCAATAGATAATGATGTATGCATTAAGTTCTTTTGAAACGTTATTAAAACTCTGGTTTTGACATTTCAAGCAAAATAATGCCAGAACGATTAAGAAAACAAACTCAAAAACTTAGGATAATCAATCTAGATCCAAAATTTCAATTAAATGACAAATTTCAATTTTTGTGGACTAGCTATGTCTATAGAACCAGCTGACATAATAGTAGTTGGGAGACAAAGGATGATAACTCCTCCGTTCCCTTTTGGGAATGAAATGGGGAATAATTTTAAGGTTTTGGTTTAATTTTTTTATTAATAAAAATATGTTTCTCTTGATCACCACTATGTTCCTATCAGGAGTAATGTATTAAATATCAGATGTCGTAGAGATAGTCATCTGTACAAGTCCAAATTACAATCAAGTCAAATTTATTTATATAAACAAAAGTTATTCTAATGAATAGCAATAATAATAATAATAATAATAATAATAATAATAATAATAATAATAATAATAATAATATTAATATTAATAATAATAATAATAATAATAATATTAATATTAATAATAATAATAATAATACAAGTGTAAGTAAGAATACGCATGGGAAATTATCCACGAGCCTTGATACCTCTTCGTAAGGTTTGTGGTCTAAATATGTCTTTAGTGCCGTGATACCTCCTTCTCTGATAAGGTTTGTGGTCTAGATATGTCTTAAGTACCGTGATACATATCCTGTTAAGGTTTGTGTTTTGGATACGTCTATAGTACAGTGATACTTTCTCTATTCAGGTAAGTGTATTATTAGGGTATTCCTCCCTTTTTATGGTTTGTGGTAAAGACATGTCTATAGTACCATTATAAACTTTATGTTTAGGTTAATTGCTAAATATGTCTTAAGTATCGTGATAACTCCTCTGTTCCGGTTTGATCGCCTCGGGATGTAATGGTTAGCATGCTCGCCTCGAATGCGGAAGGTAGTGGGTTCGATCCACGGCCGGGTCAAACAAAAGACATTTAAATTAGTTTTTGCGACTTTTCCGCTAAGCACGCAGCATTCAGGATTAAGAGCAAAGACTGGTCGGGCCAGAGTCAGAATAGTGTGTCTGGATAAAGTGGCATGTCTTCCTGTGGACTGTTGCTTTCGTGAGCTAGCATGTTAAAAGTCCGGCTCAGCGTGCCGGTCTTGTGCAAAGCAGGATTCATTCATCATTATTTATTAATATGCTCTCATCCTGAATATGAATGAAATATTTGCCGCTTGACGTTAACCAATATTCAATCAATAAATCAATCAATCTGTTCAGGATTGCTGTCAAGATATGTCTATAGTACCGTATTTCCTCCACTGTTAAAGTCGTTTTGTAGTCTAGATATGTCTATAGTTGCCGTGGTTACCTCTGTGATAAGGTTTTTGGTAAAGATATGGCAATATTACCGTGATATCTCCTCTTATAAGTTTTGTTGACTATATATGTCTATAGTACCGTGATACCTTCTCGGTTCAGGTTTGTTGTCTAGATATGTAAATAGTGCCGTTATACCTTCTATGATAAGTTTTTGTGTCTAGATATATCTATAGTACCGTGATGCCTCTCTGATAAAGTAATGGACTAGATATGTCTATAGTGCCGTGATACTTTCTTTGATAAGGTTTGTGGTCAAAATATGTCTATAGGTTCGTGATACCTTCTCTGATAAGGTTTGTGGACTAGATATGTCTTTAATGCCGTGATACCTTCTTAGATTAGGTTTGTGGTAAAGCTATGTGAAGTTATAATTCTTCTGTCGTGATAATCATTTGTTAAGGATTGTGGTTATAATATTGATATATGTCTAGGGTGCCGTTATACCGATTATGTTACCGTTCGTGGTCTAGATATGTCTATAATGACTTGATATCTCCTTTATAAAAAATTTGTGGTTTAGATATATCTATAGTGCCGTGATACTTCCTCGGTTAAGGTTTGAGATCAACAGTCTTTCTAACATTGTATTTTGTAAAATTTTCTGATTGTTATCTTTATTTTTTACCTATTGGACGAAGCTTCCCTGTGCTTCTGTTGCTTGATCTGATTTATTTTCGGGTACTGCAATGTATGATGAAAAGATAAAGTTAACATCTTTCCCAAATTGGTATGTGTAAAATGACCTGAACTTCCTTGTTACCTTTACATTTAGCTAATAGACGTTCATTACGTCATTTGTTAGATTAGTTTTACTAGAAATTTATTGACTTCCCTTTTTGTGGCACTTAGCCTGTCTTAGGAAGGTAACTCCAGAAATTTGCTTTAAACACTGTCGAATTAAGTTCTTGAATATTAATATAAACATACATATGTTGTGGATCGAATCCTTTTTGGCATAAATTTCATATTCGTTATTTTAAATACACGTCAAAAGGAAATATCTTGCAAGTAAATGCTTGCAGTTTTCCTAAAGCGACGTCTCTTAACACGAAAATTATTCAAATACAGTTTGTGAGTTTTGCAGCGTTGGTACTGTATTTTCGATTTTGTAATGAAAAAGCAAAATAATATGAATTTCTTTCAATCAATGTAAAGCAGCGATAGAAACGTAAATTTGCCAATACAAATCCTAATGATAATTTATGGAACGGAACAGTGGGTTTTAATGGATCGTTTATTACAAGTATTGAGGAAATTAACAGATTCTTTAATGAGTGATTATTGAAGATCTTGTTAATCTTTCAAAAGTGTTAGAAATTCCATTTTTCTAAATGTATCATTGCAAAAAGAGCTACAGTACGTAGAATTTCTCACATTCCATTTTCCTAAATGTGTCGTTGCAAAAAGAGCTACAATACGTACAATTTCTCACACAAGTCGAAGAATTTCAGTTGGTTAATTTGATCTTGTGTAAGAACTATTTTCTTCTGTTTCACTTAAAATTTGTATTTCGATTGAATCGCATTAACAGTCGGATATAACTGTAATATAAACGCCTTCATCAGCTTATTAACTGTATAAAAATCTCGTCAAATTTAAAAAGTTTATTTAAATCAGTGCATCAAATAATAATTTTATATGAAGGAATCTGTCTTCCAAAGTGAATGCATCAAAGTAGAAGAAGGATTCTGCCTTTCTATGACTTGCCATTGCAGTATATGTTTGTGCAAAAATACAACAGTCAAGCAAGTCTGTAAAATAGATATTGTTGATACCCATCGGAAATCTAAAAGTCGTCCCCGAGATTTGATTGGACGATCTTAAACGCTAGTGTTACAACTGACAAAGGATACGTTGCTATGTCGTAAAGGCAATGCTGTTCTTTACTGTTTGTGAACTCTACTTGTTTGAACACAAACCGCTTACACTTGAAGTGCACTTTGCGTTAAGTTTGTCGCTCGATTATAGGTTTTCAATTGTCTTAATGTTGCTCTGTAATTTTTGAGTTTTTTTTTTTTTTTTTTTTTTTTTGTTTCTTTTGGTCATTGATTTCTCTCTCCTTGCCGTGCTGTTTTCATATGCCCCTTCGGCGTCTAATATCTCATACATACGTTATATACGTCAGTAAAATAAAAAGCGTTTGTAGAAACAACAAAAAATACAACATGGTAAACATTGTTCAAATTTGACATATTATGATACGAACTCGATAGGAATTGTAAACTATAATGATAGGGAAGAAGAAGCCGTCGATGATGAAGATAAATCCGGCAAAGCGCTTAACACGCAGTTATACTGGTTTTTGAATATTTATTATAAACGTATGCAAGATGTTGATCATATCTTTCTGGTATATATACCATATTCTTTCCTCTAAATATTGGTCGTGTTTGTTGATTAACTATATAAAGGATCTCTCAGAAATGTTTCCTGTCAAGTATTATTCAATATGACCAAGAAGTTTGTTTTTTTTTTTGTCAACGAGATAAGGAAACTAACTCAATTATTTTTCTTCAATTCATTCTTGTCAAAAATTTTTCCATTTTTCAGGCAGGTTCAAGGGATACTCGTATTCGTGTAACAGTCAATCAGAAAAAGGATCGTCCATGTTGGGCTTGTTTTTGTCCGTTCGAGGCGAAACAAAAATCTATATAAAGAATCTCCAATAGAAGCCTCGGCGTTCCAGATTTTCATTAGCAATCTTTGTGTAAGTGACAAATTATTAAGTCAAGTTTTTCTTTACCATAAATTTATTAAAACATTACTAATTTCTTTCATGCCTATACAAAGTTTATATCAAAATTTGTATGTACTTGCAATCATCTGATGAAACACAGGAAATAACCTTCTACTTTTTACGGAAACGTGGTAAATAGAGTTTGGAAACTCAAAAAAAATCCACATGGTCTTAACGCCCATCTTAATAAACTTATCCGTAATTGATATCGTAGCTTTAGGGTTTCAGATATTGACTTAATAAGGATATAAGCACTTTTCATTCGTTATAATATTTCTGATTCCTGTGTTCATAATATTATATTGTCATTTACACAACCATATTTTCTTTGACTTCTACTGATATTCAAACACTAAATCCAATTGGAGCTGTTTTAATGACACACTTGGTTTTCTGAACGGTTGCTTTTATGTTTTCAACTAGCAGACAGCATCAGTGAGTACTCTTTCGAGGTCGATACTTTTGCTGTATCATGTATTAGTTTCAATTGTATTTGGTTGTCAGTATCGATCTCAAATATTAAAACCATTTCAATCGATTTTATAGTGTTTTTTCATCGCTGTTTTGTCACACCACTGTCCCATGTTAGGGAGAGGGTTGAACGCTCACAAACTGATTTAATTCCGCCACATTTTTAATGTTCCTGTCCCAAGCCAGGAGTCTGAAGCCAGAGGTTGTCTTTTAATAAGTAATTTAATTGTTCAGCATTTTTCAATAGATCATATTTAGGTCGATTGTCGTGTGTTTTTAATAGTTTCACACTATTTGGTGGCCTTTTACAGTTTTCGTTATGGTATGGTTCATTATTTTGAAGGAAGTAATGGGACAAATGGGAATTTTAAATTCGACCGTCATTTCCAGGATGGCTGTCCCATGGACAATCATGCCACATCTTCTATTTTTATATCTTGGAAATAATTGTTCTCTTTTGTCATTCGGGTTCAGTGGATAATATTTCTAATGCATCAGACAATCAAAAATAATGAAGGGCGAAACGTTAGTAGTTCGATCGAGACAAAATAAAGTTACTAATACAGGACCTTATACATAGATGTTTCACGTCAAATATCAATGATGTGACCGATTTGCTCTAGAGGAATGGTTTATTCATGAATTATTCAATCATAACCAAGAATCGTATATGGCGTCCATGGTTTTTTTTTCGATCTTTGCATAGATACTTCTTGTAAAATATTGTTTCATATTGGACAAGCGGTATTCAGAAGAGAATGTTTTTAATGTTTCATCCAATCAAAAACCAGAATTATCCATGACGGCTATGTTTTAGTTTGATAAAAACGAAAAAAATGAATAAAGGATCTAACATATTGTACTTTTGGCAAAGGTTTTTTAGAGAATTTATGTATAAGCCTATTAGAAACGAGAATCGTCTAACGCAGTTTTTTTTATAAGTCAGGGCAAAATTAGGAAATGTTATAAAGTACCTCGCATAAATGTTTTTACATTTGACCAAACGTTTCCAGATCAGATAATTTTTTACGTTTTTGCCAGTAAGTAACAAGAGTCTTCCATCGCGGAGATGTTTTTGTCTGATCGGGATGAAACGAGGAAACTTTGTAGAGGACTTTCCATACTTATATTCTGTCCAGTTAAGTTTAATTTGGCCTTGCGGTTTCAGAGGAGAAGTTTCATAAGCCAATCAGAAAAAGCATTCCCTATGGCAGCCATGTTTTTGTCTGATTAGGACGAAGTGAAAAATTCTTGTCCATGAGTTGCCGTAGATGATTCCTGGAAAATTGTTCCATTTGGCCAAGCGGTTTCAGAGGATAAGATGAAATTGTAAAAGTTTAATGAAGACGGAGCAACGCACGGAAGACGGACAAGTGATGACTAAAGCTCACATGGCCTTTATCAAGGTGAGTTGAAAAGAGTAATAAAACCTTTGGGATCTTCTAGGTATCTAGGGTATAAATTATTAGTTTGCTAACCTGCTGGATTCTTTTTGACTAAATCTTTATAGAATTATGTTACCGTGTTGGCTTTCCATTAAGGTGCAGTATGACCTTTTTGTGCACATATGCATCAAATTTCATTAAGTAAGTTGCTTCAACAAGGATAATTCCAAACCAGATTAAGATTTACTCGTTATGTTTTACGATCGCCATCCCACAGGTATCAGTTTATCGCAGATATATCCAAGCCTGTTATCAGTAACAAATATGAATGCGGATTTGGAGGTTGTTTATCTTTTAGGAGCGCTTTGAATCTTTAGGTTAATTAAATAGTCCATGATATATTGATTTACAAACCCGAGAGTAGCCGGGGAGAAGAAATATGCTACTCGGTTTCTCCGCGAGGTGTAGAAGTCCTCATAAAGGGGTCGTTTGTTTGGCGGGGTGTATAAATTCTAAATCAATCTCATTCGGAAGTGACGTTAAACAGTCAGTCCCGTTTTGGGAGAATTCAAGCTTTCAGCATGTTAAAGAACCCTTTCCAGCACCTCGTAATAAGTGGTCGTTGTTGGCCAGTTGCTTGGGCTTAATTTACCGCCCCTACCATAACAGTCACAATTTGGCTTCCTGTGGCTAGGTTATTTCCCGGTACTGACCCACCTTATTGATGCTTTCATGTTTGAGAAGTTGCTTTCGTCCTGAATATGCATGAAATAATTGCCACTGGAGTTTGTTTTAAGTTTGTTTAGACTTTTTCAATTTTGTATTTTTGTATTATAAGTTTTCTAAAAATTAGGCTAAAATACCCACTACTCCAATTCATTATATCACCAAATAGGAACTGTTTTTATTATTGTTATTTCTGTTATTAAAAAATGATATATGGATATGCAACTTTAAAAGTAATATTAATTCGACTTTACCCTTGTTCCCTTGGTTCGTTGTATAATCCTTCTATAGTTTGCTGCATTGAACCCGAAGAAGACAAAATAATTTACGGAATTAATTGTTATTAATGCTGAATTACCAAATGGGACAAAGGAGTGGAAAACCATTACCGGTTACATTTTATTCCATTAGAAACATTACGCTTTCGCTCTTTTCAAAGATGTGCCCGGTAGGAGCATTTACTTGGAATGGAAGCTACCACAAACTCAAACATTATTTCGGGCTTCTGGAGTGTTAGAAAAGATAAGTATTCTTTTCAATATATTTTTCAATTATTATCACATTTCACTTTAAGCATTTCCTTTATTACTGTTTTAACAAATAGTTATCGACGACAATGACGTCTTCGTAAATGAATTCATCAATGAGGATAGGATTTTATAATCCTTGAACACGAAATCTTTCAGTCATTAATATGCAATGATAACGTTTCTTTAATTGATTCGCCAAAATCCTAAGAAATTTATAGGGACAGATTATTTGCATCAAATAAATTGCAGGTGTGATTGGATGGCGTTAAAGGATTTGTTGGTGTCTTTTACCAAATAAGATAGTTACCTGCTAATTTTGATGAATTAGAAGCAAGAACATCTGCAAAAAACATTCCATCTGCCAAAACGCTTATTTTTCCAAAATGTATGTATCATGGAAATTATAAAACTTATTCACTGCTACAAAATATCAAAAGCAGAAACGACTATTATTGTAGATAACAGCGTGTTACAATTATTGTTCTTTACTTTCCTCCGAAGGCGGCAGGGGTATTGGAATAAGCCGTTTTGGTTTCTCCGCTTGTGGGTACAACTGGACTTCTTTTGGTCGAACGGAAGTATAAATACTCGACCTCTTCTTCCCAAAAGTTGTGCTCTGCATGGGAAAGAATAGGCACTATCTCCGCCCTAGAGGGAATAGACCTATAAATGGAGCGTCCCTGCTTGTGGGGGATGTATAAAGTTTCAATCCTTCAGGGAAGATGTTAAAGACGCCCCGTTTAAGACTTGTTACAGCCCATTTTGAGTGGTCAGTGGGCAACCAGTTACTAGGCTTAATTGTCTTTTTGCCCGTCCTGAATATTGCTGAAATATTGCCCGTTGGACGTAAAGCAAAGTCTATCAATAAAATCTTTTAGTATTTTAATCTGTGTCCATTCCTTGGCGGCTAATTTTACCAATTTTTCTCTCATATGTTAGTTTGGAAAATTTGTGATCGTGTTCAAATCAATTTTATGAAATTGCAGTCTGCACTGTGTTCACTAATTTTGTCAGACGTTTTCAATCCAAAAAGATACAAATAAAAAGACTTATTCATAATATAAAAAAGACGATGTGGCATGATTGTCCATGACACAGCCATCCACCAAATGAAAGTAGAATTTAATCTTCTACAGGTCCCATATTGCCTTCAACAATGAACCAGAGTCCATACCTTAACGGAAGCTGTAAAATGCCCCGAAATACAAAATGCTAAACTATACATAAAACACAACAATCTACTTAATTTGTTGCAACAATGTTGAACTAATAACAATAAATGACCACTGTACTACAGGTTACTAGCTAGGGGTAGACACTTTAGTATGTGGCGTTATTAAACCGGTTGGTGAGAGCTCAACCCACCCCTTAACCGGGGACAGTGGTGTGACGAAAAGGCAATAAAATACACTATAAAAAATCAGTTCAAATGAATAAAACACTTAAGATCGATACTGAAAACCAACGAAAAATCCAATCAAAGTAAATACAATACACAACAAAGGTAATGACCTCAAAATAAAACTCGCAGTTGCTGTCTGCAAGTTAAAAACCCAAAAGCAACCGATCAGGCAACCATGTTTTCCTTAACTACGGTGTCAGTTTAAACACGTCTAATTGGATTTAGTGTTTAAATATCATAAGAAGTCAAAGAAAACATGAGTTGTGCAAATTCCAATGTTAAAATATATATAGAGAGAGAGGCAGTAGAAAATGTTATAACAAGTATAAACTGTTTAGTTCCGTATTAAGCTATTAACAAGAAAGTCAATATTACTTCCGATAAAACCCATATTTAAAGATTTTATAATAGTGCTGTGACGATGTCCTTTACGGATAAGTTTATCAAAATGCATTTCAAGACCATATGGATTTTCTCTAAATTTCTGATTTTTTATCACGTTTCCGTGATATCCCCGCTTTGTGATAAGCCAGATGGATGAACCTAAGAAATGCTTTGTTATTTTTTATCAATTTAAAACGGAAAATACTCACGCAATTATGTAATGAGTGAGGCCAGGATAAAAATTCCTTTTTTTTTTGAATATTGGTTTCCCCACAGAAGTGCCAAACTGGTGGACGATAGTTAAAATTGGACATAATACAAGAGTAAAAAATTGTTAGTTTTCCTAATTTATCAAATGATTTCCAATTCTTTAAAATACATTTATTTGGTGTGAGACTTTTTTATATAAGTTAGATAAATGAATATTCATTAAATTTATCAGTTTTAGAACATAAAAAGCCAATATCAGAAACCGTACAAGGGCTCGTACTAAAACATGAAAATTCACAAATAAATCCAGCGGAAGGAGTTCCCCCATCTGCACTAGAATGAATGAACCCTTCTGTATGTTATTTTAAAAAATTAATTTTGACAAATTCATCAAAAACAATCTGAACATATAAAAAAATTCATTTCAGGCACGTCTGCTAACTAGGTTGTTGTTTTCCCCAGGGGACCTCTGAATGCCCTGCAAACGACCAAACCTATTCTGATTCCAAATAAATATCACCGCGTTAAGACATGTTACAAGCAAGACTTTTTCAACAAAAAACAACTACGAAACGACAATAAATTCAAAAAATTGACCGCAATTTTAAAACTAATGCTATTGCTCATTCTTTTGTATGTTGATACAGCAAGTTTATGTTCTCAGTAATGTTTGTTTACTACTGACTTGTAGATATGTATATATTTCGCCATTTATTTAGCATTTAAGTGGATAGAATTTAGGATTGATTCTGAAATGAGTCAATGTAAATTATATACAAATAATCCCTTAGGTCATTCTCACAATGAAACTGACTAAACATTTTGACTTCTGTTGACACTAATGAACTCGAATGACTCATTGTCCTTACTTTATAATAGATAATAGTCAAAATTAGTTTTTGAACAAACATCGTCTTCCTCATTAGCATACTTGATTTTGTCCCAATGTGCATTGACATTTTGAAAAGTAAAGATAATGGAAGGTTTTGTTAATGAAAAGTTACGTTTGACAGCTCCTGTACCCTTTGGACTTATTGGTTTGCATGATAGAGAGAAAACAGACAATTCAATAACCAATGTATGAAACAGGATTATACAAATATATTATTTAATAAATGTGCTCGACATTTTAACAAGTTTCAATTTAAAATTAACATTTGATTAATTATTATAAAATCTTTCAAATAATTAAATCCACATTTTCCAAAGAATTCGTTATTGGACGTCGGTGGAAACGATTATCTGACCTTAATACTCTAATGATGCAAAAGTTCTTTTTCGACAGCATACGTTAATAAAATGTATTAGTCCGTGGACTAGGAAACCACCCACCCCCCTCCACCCCTCACATCTCGATGGCAGAAACATATTATTAATGAAAAACATGTTATCATTAAAAATATTGGAACGCCTTTGTGATTTTGGGGTCTTCTTATAGCCCCAAAGGATATTTTGCGATGTTAGTTTTTAATCATTTTTCGTAATCAAAGGTATTTATAGTAAAGTTACCGGATCATAAGTAGACCTGTTGGTGGATATCATTAGAAAGGTCTTCATAATGGCCTTTCAAAACATGTCTAGTTTTACTTATTGTTTTACTTATTTGAGCTACGAAAAAAGAATAGTAGCCCTTCCCAACAGATATTTAACAATAAGCAAAGTTTTTGGTGTGTCAACTATCAAATATTTGCCTATGTGCCTTTATATCAAGATTTTTTATGTTTCTTAATAAATTTGATCACTTTAATGTGTGTTATTGCCCTATGGGACCGAACATTTAAGTACATTATATTCAGAAGAAGTAATGTTAAAAGCAAGATAAAACCGAGGAACATGAAAAAGATACTGACTAGAGCTCGATTCGATGACGATCAAAATAAGCGTTTTAAAGTAAACATATGCAACAACAAACGATGCAATTTCATTCAAGTCGGAACTCATCTGACTTTGTCAAACGGGAAAATTATATGACCCAACAGCGATTTAACTGTGG
>JAULBM010020800.1:0-33133 GCA_032357055.1 Geukensia granosissima | reverse complement strand
CCAAATTTAGAGTTATTCAGTGAAAGGACATCATCTATATAGCGGAACGTGAAACCAAAAGATTGAGCCAATTTTTTCTCTTTTCTCTGTAGAAGGCTCTATATGAATGTATATATTTCATATGGATTGTTTTGTGAATTTATACCATTGGACATGGAACATGTGTTTTCATTACATGAAACGAACTTTGTTTTCCTGAAAATACTGAATCACTGAGAATCTTTTAGCCACACGAAAAGTTAATAGAGTTGAAGTCATGATTAAATGCATTTTATACAGACGTCATGCACCATGATTAAATGCGTTGTATACAGACGTCATGTACTAGAAAATAAAATGTGCTACAAGAAAACCAAGGTGATGCTTAATTTTGGCGGACTGCATATTTACAAAAAATAGTTTCTTGATTTTAAGTGTCAATAAGATTTAAAAATGCTATAAAAGAACACACATGTTATATTCGATCATGTTTTTTGACAAAACTTTACAGCTACAGAGTGAACAATGGCGAAAAAATATAATTGTTTTTATTTCTCACATTTTTATTTCAATATATACAATTAGCTGCAAATATTCATTATTGGCTTCCAAAATAAAGTTGTCAGATGATTTTTCTCTCTACAGACAACAAAGTTTCACATATACATAAGTCTTTTTATGTCGCAATGCTCAACGTCTAAATAAAGCAACTAAAATTATCTGAAATGACGAGTATTCATAAAACTGAATCTCATTGAGAGCTTTTCGTACAAAAAAAATTTCCATTAAAATCAAGAACTCGTGTATGGATAAATCCATTTAGTATAATAGAGTTAAAAATGTTCAAGCTATTCGACAAAAACGGGCCACCTTAATACCCCCTGATCATCCTCGGCAATTGATGATGTTGGAGGGAATGCAAAAGCATGAAAACCGAAAAAAAAAGAAATATAAAAATCGAATATGTGACATTTAAGGAAAATATTAACAAATACATGCACGTTTCTTAACTTGGGAATAAATAAGACTGAACAATTTGACCCAAAAATAGGCTCAAACAGGTATATGACACGAAAATTTGCATTTAATTATCATGCAATAAAAAAAGTAATTGTAAAACCAGAAGGAGGAAATACTTGCAAATACATTTATGTTTCTTGATCTGAGGTCACTGAGAGTTAAACGATATAAACCTTTGAATATATTGCAAATAACTCTACAATTCGTAGCAATAAATATAACATTTATGTTCCAATACAAATAAATATTAGCTATAAGACAATGAAGTAAATTTACAAATACATCTTAGTTTTTTGTATTAAGAGTTAATAAGTTTGAAACAATATATTTTAGACTATTGAAGAAAATAAATACTAGTTTTCATTTCTCCATATTTATATCTCAATATATGCAACATGTACAGTACGCTGCAATTGTGCATTTAGCATCCTAAATTATAGTTTTCAGATAATGCTTCTGTATACAGACAACAAACTTTCAGATATACACAAGTCTTTTTTTATATCACAATGCTCAACGTCTTAATGAAGCAGCTCCTGGTCAATTTTAAAGAAATTATCCAAGATGGCGAGTATTCATAGAACTGAATACCGTGCTCAGCTTTTCGCACAAACATTTTACCATAAATTTAAATCAAGCGATTTAATATAAATCTGTCTATTGCAATAAAACTGAAAAAATATTCAAGCTTTTCGGCAATAACAGGCCACCTTTATATCCCATGAACTGCCTCGTTAGATCATGATGGTACGACAGTGTAAAAGCCTGACAACCCAAGAAGATATTTAAGATAAATCGAGTTTATGTGTCATGAACCCCTACACCTCAGAGTTAAAAAAACCCCTTATCATCAAATCTAATACTTGCTATACCACAATGAAAAATATTTACAAATATATCATAATTTTTTATTTGAGAGAAAGATTAAAACGATATGACACTTAGAATAGGTTAATAACGTCAAACACAAGAAACCACATGGCAAGCTTTGATTGTGATATACATCGATCATGTTTTTTTTACAAATCTTTACAGCTACAGAGTAAACTATTGAAGAAAATTAAAACTAGTTTTCATTTCTTCCTATTTATATCTCAAAATATGCAACATGTACAGTACGCTGCAAGTGTTCATTTAGCATCATAAATAATGATTGTATTTACAGAAAACAAACCTTCACATATACACAAGTCTTCTTGTGTCACAATAGTCAACATCTAAATAAAGCAACTCATGTTCACTTTTACAAATTATCTGAGATTACGACCATCATAAAACTGAATATCGTTCAGAGGTTTTGTACAAATACTAAATTTTGCCATTTAAATCAATGAACCGTGTAAAAATCTATTCATTGCTGAAAGATTGTTCAAGCTATTCAGCATAAACGGGTCACATCAATACCCCCTAATCATCCTCGGCACGTGAGGATGGTGGAGGGAATGCAAAAGCATGACAACCGAGAAAAAAAGAAAGAAAAATCGAATATGTGACATTTAAGGAAAATATAAACAAATACATGCACGTTTCTTAACTTATAATGAGGTAATAAATAAGACTGAACAATTTGAGCCAAAAAAAAAGCTCAAACAGGTATATGACACGAAAATCTGCATATATTTAATATGCAATAAAAACAAGTACTTGCAAAAACAGAACGACAAAATACTTGCAAATACATTTATGTTTCTTGATCTGAGGTCACTGAGAGTCACACGATATTAACCTTTGAATATATTGCAAATAACTATACAATTCGTAGCAATAAATATAACATTTATGTTCCAATACAGATAATTATTATCTATAACACAATGAAGTATATTAACAAAAACATTTTATTTTTTTTATTAAGAGTCAATAAATTTGAAACGATATACTTTAGATTATTGAAGAAAATAAATACTAGTTTTCATTTCTCCCTATTTATATCTCAATATATGCAACGTATGGTATGCTGCAAGTGTTCATTTAGTATCCTAAATCCGAGTTGTTAGATAATGATTCTGTATACAGATAACAAACTGTTAGATATACACAAGTCTTTTTTATGTCACAATGGGAAACGTCTTAATAAAGCAGCTTCTGATCAATTTTTAAGAAATTATCCAAGATGGCGATTATTCATAGAACTGAATTCCGTTGCTCAGCTTTTCGTACAAACACAACATCCTACAAGGATATGACAATAACGTGAAACACAATAAACCACATAACAAGCTTTAATTGTGATATAAATCGATCGTGTTTTTTAAAATCTTTACAGCTACAGAGTAAACTATTGAAGAAAATAAAAACTAGTTTCCATTTCTCATTATTTATATCTCAAAATAAGCAACATGTACAGTACGCTGCAAGTGTTCATTTAGCATCATATATAATGATTCTGTTAACAGAAAACAAACCTTCACATATACAAAAGTCTTCTTATGTCACAATAGTCAACGTCTAAATAAAGTAAATCATGTTCATTGTTTACAAATTATCTGAGATTACGACTATTCATAAAACTGAATATCGTTCAGAGCTTATGTAAAAACACTAAATTTGCCATTTAAATCAATGAACTGTGTATAATTTATCTGAAAAAATGTTCAAGCTATTCAGCATAATACAGACAACCTTAACAACATCAAAATAAAACTAAAAAATGTCTAAATAATATTATTTTATCTTTCGTGTTATTCTGGAAAGGAGAAGGTACGCTAAGACACTTATTTGGCCAAAATTTTAGATTTTGTGACACAATAATAAGTTGTGGTGAAAATGCTGTTTAATAATCGCATTTTAATAATTCATTACTTTTCGTCATTTCGACAAAACGAAAGGGTATATTTGTTTATTTCAACAAATATATAACATTTTCTGTAAAAATACTTTATTTTTGGCGTTTTTTTTTTTGGTTCAAAAAAGATATGATCGCACCTAAACATGTCGAAGATACTTTAACCAAACATTTGTACTTGTGGAATTTATTGGGTCCAAAATGGGCCTCAATGACCCTCGTCCTTTGATTTGTTGTTCATGTGCAAAATATTTCGGACATGAGATTTTATTTTAAGTTGCTAATGTAAGCCAAAAACGTGTCCTCTGAAATTGTGGCTTTCTTGTTATATATTTCTGGGAAAAAATAGAACACAATATATAAATTACTGTCATCAATGTGTACATCAGCCCTCAGACTTTATCTTGGGCACAATAGTAAAAGTGGACAATATCTCAAGGGACACAATTTTATGAAAGATTAAGGCCTTGTCCAATCATTTGTTCACAAGTATACACACTATTGAACATTGAAAATCATAACATTCTTGTTACTGTTATTTATAACCATAAGTTTCTGGTAATCTTTGCTGAAGCACAAGGCAGACGGTCGATATATTCCATCCAGTCTCTTCAAAATGATTTCGTAATAAGTACCTTCTGGCGAAATCTTGTGCACATTGTCTGATCCTCGTCCGGATACGTAAACAATGCCTTGGTCGTCAATGGTGATGCTGCTGGGTTCTCGAAGTTCAGAGCTGCTGTAAAACGTCTTCTGACTCCCATCGGACTTCACAAGGTATACCACCGACTGCAGACTAGTGACGTAATATATATCACCATTTTCAGCTACACAAAAATCCCACAGCTTATGTTGGGTTGTAATCTTTCGGACTATAGTTCCATTCAAATCGATCTGGTTAATCGAGTTGTCATTTCTTTCTACCCAGATCTTGTCCTTGACACAACATAACGCCCAGCATCCATACCCACCAGGTTTTATACATTTTGAAAAGCGTCGAGTGCGCATGTCTAAAACTTGGAAGCCTTTCTTTTTCATGGTAACAATACAAGTGTTATCGTCAATCATGGCAACATCCCACGGTTTAAAGTCCAATTTAAATGTGTTTATGTTGCGTCCATCAACACTGCACATGTATAAAAATGTATCAGAGTAGTGTGGTAATACAATTTTGTCACCTGGTATGAAGCAACCCTTGCCAAAAGCAATGCTGGTTCCCAACACTTTGTCATCAATGGTGTTTGCTAGTATGTATTTACGTCTTTTTGTTACTGGATAGGGCAAACACTGATCGTGTAGGGCTTCTTTCTCTTTGTATTTTTCTTCACCAGTCGTCTCATCATTTGATGGGTATTTAGTAAATTTCTTCTTGACTATCTCTGATGTCTTCTGGTTCCATTTTAACTTTTCCACATGTTTCGATGGCGACTCTACAATTTCTTTTATTTCTCTATTTAAAGGTGGTCGGCTAGATGCATTGAGGGATCCGGATTGAGATTTCCCTAACAAATTAGATTTCATTCCTGATTTTCTTTTTTCAGTCGTGGATAGTTCACCATCGCTATTACATCTTTCTTTGGTGGTAAACGTAGTCTTGGTCAAATCTTGTACAGAAGACATGTGTCGTAGTTGTAGTGTTGCAACTACATTTGAGATTGCCTGGGAAAATTCCTTATCAGTTGCTAACAGAACGCCTAGATGTGGAAGGAATGCTGGCAGCTTTGCGATAGCTTTGTGTGGCTGTAATCTTATCCCTTCGAGTTTATGTTGCTTTTTAAACTCATTGATTCTGTTTTCCTGTTTATGAATTCTCAGTTCCAAATTCTTTATTGCCTTGAAGAGGCTTGTACCCGTAGAGCTTATGTTAAAAAATATCATGCTCTTCGCCAAAACTTGTAGATCCATATTTATGTTTTCAATTTCAGATTTCTTTGCTTCAACTGAAGCAACGCATTCTTGGCAACGTTTACTCAAGTCATTTTTAAGATCATCTTCAATTTCGTCTAAGTAAGCGTTGATTTGGCCCCGCATATATGAAATTGACTGCAATATATCTTCCTTCTGCTTCTTAAGCAAATCTAGGTTCTCCATTTTCTTCTTCAAGAGGTCACCTGACATTTCCGATAAGTACCTAATTTTCTTTTGTAAGTCGTTAACTGCGTTTTCAGACCTGATAAATCGAGCTGCGGTCTCGATAGCAACAACCCCTTTGCAATTGGTATGGGAATCTGCTACACATTGGTCACACAATATTGTTTCATGCTGATTGCAGTACTTGATAATTCTTTGTTTTTCATGGATTTCGCAATACTTGCTCATTTGGAATGCCAAACTGCTCAATTCGCCTACCTCGTTCACCGGTACTATTTTATGTGGTGGATCAAATCTTTTGTGAACCTTTGCACAATGTTTGCACACTAGCTCTGCGCAGATGCAACACCAATCTTCTGAGGTATTTTGCTCTCCATCTCTCAGGCAACCAGAGCAAAATTTACCGTCTGCCATACTGTAAAAAAAAAACCAGAATTACGTTGGATACTGCAATGATTTTCATTGGCCATGTTTTAATTTTATAATGTTTTTTTAAAGGGAACAAAAAACCCCAACAAAATACTTAGTATATATTTTTCAAGCTGCCGTTAGAAAAGAGGGTTTTATCTTAACTATACGACGAAAATCCAATTTTTGTTGACTGGTGGCGTCGTAAAGCATTTTCTTAACAGAATGGTCGTTTTTTTTACCCTCCTTCCGGAGCACCTGATCCCACTCATGATTTGTAAAGAAGTTCGTGTTATGCAAGCCTTTTTGATTTTGTTTTCGTTTTATCTTTTGTTTTGTTTCAAATTTTCAATCAATGAATCAGTCAATCAACCTGCACGAACTCCAAGCTAATTTACAAGTTGAAAGCTTTTGTTCAGCTTTTGTTTTGCAAAAAACCCCAATAAACAACGGATACAATATTTGGTAAGTACCTTATTTTTAATATTATACTTTGACTTTAGAGGGACTCAGATTACATATGAAAGATGCTTGATTTTTTATTAGCAAAAATTCTGTTCCATTTGTTGGACATGTGTTTTAATGAACAGTCGGTAACACAATGTGAACAAAGTGCATTAACATTCTCACTGATTTAGTCCTTAATATGAAGCAGACTGTAGACAGATAACAGAGGTTTCTGAAGAAAACAGAGAGAAAGCTGGCCTGATCAAGTTCATGTTCCGTTATATAGGTAGTTATTCAAGAATGGAAAGATTGCATTTTAAAACTAGAGATGCCACTGCTGGTGGACCAGGACTACACAGTAGACAAGGTTGATGAAATAAGTCACATATTTTATTGCAGGAATTTTGGATGTTCATTTAAATTGTAAACTTTAGCTGAAGTTGAAGAGAGGTACCGAAATGTATCGCATATATTAAAAATCTTTTCCGCTGGAAATGCATTTTTTCTCGAATTACAAGGGGGGCCGGTCCCCCATTGAAACGCGAAAATGGGCCCCCCCTTTTTCCAAAATTCCAGATTCTTCTCTAAATTAGTTAAATTGACCAAAATGTGCGATTGTTTACAATTTTTTGTGGATTCCATGGCACAGAGGTTGACGGGGCTTTGAGGCGTATTGCGCCAGGTGGTTGTCCCTGTTGCTTCCTATTTCGATTTAAGTGCTTTGTTTGCTTTTTTTTATCTCGGCCTTCCTGTGTTTTGGTTCTGGTGCTGCTGTTTGGGGGAGGGGTGAGGTCGGGAAAAATGCTACTTGAAATGTGCATATATCAAAATTCAACATATTTATCATTGGTAAACTTGTACCTTTAAAACAGCATATGTTTATAATATCTATTGTCCAATAGAGCATTTGTTGTTTTTGTGAAACATTTATGTCGTACGATGAAAAATCAATACATATTGTTTGAAGTACAATGTAGACTACCTATGTAAAAGAATACAAGTGCATAGTCCAAAGAGACATGACATAGATAGAAAAACAAATACAAAAAAGAACAAAGGTTTAGAATCCACGAAATCCTTTTCAAAACAGGAATGGGATTCTGTCCTGTGCACGGCACCTGTCGTGGAATCCTTTAACTCTAATCCGGATAACGTCCAACCATGAAGAGGACAACTTACTGTTGAATTACCGGTAACAGGCCTATAACGAGTTACAGTGATACCATATGGACGGACAAATTTATGATAACGACCATAAAACTTAAGAGGGGAAATTTCAAACTTATTGGATGTATGCTTGTTGTAGTAATATATTCCATAACAGCAATGTTCTCTTCAGAAAATCCTGATACTTGACCCAGGGTCGAGAATATCGAGTCATCTGCAATACATAAACCCCATAGGCAGGGAAAGAATAAAATATTGGAAGTTAATAGGAAAGCTGAAGTTATCCCGTTTGTTGTAAATGTTAGAAACAAGTTTTCTCTTTTTCTCAATTTTGAGGAATAAATCTGTGTGGAGCAGTCTGTGGTATCTTTAATTTCTTGTCGCGTGGATAAATTTGGTAGAGATACTCACTGCATGTATGGTTAGTCATGACAAAACATCATCATACAGCAAAAAGTAAAATTAAACAAACAGGGCCCAGTTGTTCAACACTTTTAATTCATGGATAAATTTAACTTGTGGTTAAATTCTGTACAAATCAACCAAATTTAACATGGAGTTAAATCTAACTCTATGTTAAATGAGTTGAGCAACTAGGCCTTGGTCAATTTCTTTATAAGATTTTTCAGGAGTGAAAATTGTTTTAATAAGAAATTGAATTAAAATATAAATTAAAAAGACTGCTTATCTGCTTAAACGAAATAAAACATATAAAGAAAAATATCGAAGAAACCAAATAAATCAACAGTAGAATGTGTTTGTGTTTTTTCCTGCAATAGAGAGTCGTGCCTGACGAAAAACAGCAAAATTGTCAGCCACTCTCCTAGCTTTTCCAATGTAAACATTTATCTATTTTCGTACAAACACACCAAGTGCAAATAAAATTATGTGAGGATCCACCTTTTTTAAAGATCGGTAGAAAATGAAATATCTTACAATATATATAAAATGAAATATTACATAATAAACGGCGATAACCTGAAACTTTTTATGACACGATATAATTTACTTTTAAAAATATTGAATGCTAAAAGTTCTGTTTCAGTTACTTTACGTTATTCCGACAACCATATTATAAAGTTTTGGAACTTAAAAATGAATAGAATAAAATCAAACATAAACAAATAAAAAATATAGAATTTTTATTCTTAGATAACCTTAGTTTACTTCGTTATAAATATAAGATTTTAAAGATATATAAAACAGATATCTTAAATATAAATCAACAATTTCCTTACTTGTTATTACCAATTTATCCACCTTTCCTCACCGTAATCTGTTCCTGAAATGAGAAACGCAGTAATGATCACGATTGTTATAATTAATCAAAGTTCATAACTCATCTTCTTAATTACAAAAGCCATCTAATCATTGGCAGATGTCATTGACAGAAATTGATTTTGTGCCCTTTAAGCTTTCAGTATATATTACTGAGATATCTGTTGATTATAAAATTGACCTTGAAAGTGAAAATGTATTCAATTTATTAATATCAAAATAATTATGGAAACAAAACAATGAATTATTGCCATTATCTACTAAATTGTACGTCATTACGCTTTAAAGGAATATTGAACTTTTTTCTCAGATCAGACATAGATATCAGTTTAATCAGTTCTACCTAGTTTGAACAAGAAATGCTTAAAGATGATGTATTTCGTTTCGTTTCGTTTGTCTCGAATATTAAAAGATTTAACCCCGCCACACACATACTTATTTGCCTGTCCCAAGCCAGGAACCCGTAGTTCAATGGTTGTCGTTGTTTAATTGGTCATTTATTATTACTTGTTTTCCTTATATTTTCAATAGATCAGGTCGATTGTCGTGTTTTATGTATAGATTCAATTTTTGTATTTTGGGGCCTTTTACAGCCCCGTTGTGGTATGGACTCTGGTTCATAGTTGAAAGACGTAATGGGACCTGTAGAAGTTTAAATTCTACTGTCATTGGTAGGTGGCTGTCTCATATAAGGTTCTACATTAAAGTTATTTAAAAGATCAATGATTTTTATTGAAAGATCTTAAAAACATCTTTCGAAAATAAAATGCAGTCTTCCAAACTAATAACACGCTTTAGATTACCGTTTCTGCTGAGATATGTATCCGCATATTCATGTGGCGCTGGAATGAACGCAATGTTTACAATGGTAAAGGGAAAGACTTACCTCTTGTTGGAAAAATTTGTTTTTAATCTGTCCTTATTGCAATATCTTTATTTTAGTCAGGCTTTTTATGTGACTTTTATGTGTCTGTATTATCTTTGACTTCAAGGTCATTGGGATAGATACAATCGACATAATCGGCACAGTTCCGTTATGGTATAGACTCTGGTTCGACACAGCTCCGTTATGGTAAAGACTCTGGTTCAACACAGCTCCGTTATGGTATGGACTCTGGTTCATGGTTGAACGCCGTAATGGGACCCTTTAGAAGTTTAAATTCTACTGTCATTCGTGGTGGCTTTCCCATATTAGGTTGCATTAAATTTATTTAAACGATAAATTATTTTACTCAAATCTCTTAAAAACATCTTTCGAGAATAAAATGCAGTCTTCCTAACTAATCAGCTGTGTGTTATAATAAACCCTTATAGTGTTATTTTAGGTTCTGAATAGACTAATTGACCCGATCATCGAATCCACGACCTTCCGCAATCGAGGCGAACACGCTAATCATTACACCACCGAGGCCGTTTAGGACGCACGTCATGTTACAGAAGTTCCTCAATAACAAAAGTTCCAAATGAAGAAATATTATATAATATTTGTTCCTCTGGATCTTTTATAGTAATATTTGTTCCTGACGGAATAAACCTTATATAATACATGTTCCTACAGGAAAAGGTATAATGAAATAATATATAAGAAAAGTTCCATTGAACTTCTGTTATGAGGAACAAATATATGTTGAGACGCAAACTAAGCTACGACAATGGAAATATACATATTGCCATTTGTGAAATGGAATTGCCGTAATACTCAACCAACACGTAGGCGACCGAAAAAATTTCCGAAAAAACCGTCAGAAATGGCTTCCTATTTCGATTTGTTTGAATTTTTAGTACTTCTTTTACTATGTTTCGTTTTGGACTTCCTATGCTTTAGTTTTAATGCTACTGATGAGAGGTTATTCTTGAAATGTACATAAAGAATAACAAAAATTACAATATTTATTCAACATTGGTGAACTTGTATTTTGATGAGTTTACTTTTCCACTAGAAATCATTGGTTTAGCATCTTTGTCAGAAGCAACTCTATCAAATAAATCCTGATAGGATAACACGCTTCAGAGTACCGTTTCTGCTGAGATATGTATCCGCATTTTCATGTGGCGCTGGAATGAACGCAAAGTTAGCAATAGTAAAGTGAAAGACTTACTTCTTGTCGGAAAACTTTGTTTTCAATCTGTCCTTATTGCAATTTCTTGATTTAAGTCGAGCTTTTTTATGTGTTTATGTGTCTGTATTATCTTTGATTTCAAGATCATAAGGATAGATGCAATCAACATCAACATCAAAATAGAAGTTTACTAATGCTGAATTAACTTGCTTTATGAACATTTTAAAGAGTAGCCTCTCATCAGTATACAACTTTTTTCTTTGTTCTGTAAAAGGCTGCTTCATACAAATAAAGGAATGTGTCGGTGAACCAGCGCGCAGTTTGGAATATTGGAATGCATATTGTATGTAAAAAATACATGTTTGCCAAACGTAACAAAAATGTTGTAAGTAAAAAATATCAAGCATCTTGCAAATGTCATCTTTGTTGGATTTAGATCAGAGGGAAAAAAGATAAATGAATCAAAATGCGTTTGTCATCTTTGTTTAGCAAAAAAGGTGAACCAAAGCTCTTGACATGTCTTTAAATTTGAGAGGGTAATTTGGTTTATAGTGTGGCGAAAATTAATGTGTTGTTGTAATTGCAAGTTGAGATGGACTTTAATTTGATGTAGTAGATCTTTGAATTTTTTAGTCTTGAAATGCTTGTTTCACATTATCTCTGTAGTCCGATTGAACTGTTGATAATATGAAAATATTTTTCGTAAATGAAGAGAGCTTTTGTGGAGAATTTTGCGGACTCACCGATGAAATGTTGCTTATTATGACACGTATGTAGATTTGGAATCCATTGGACACAAGTAAGTTTTTGTAATTAATTATTTGTTTCATTTTATCACAATAATTAAACTATTACCTTTCGTAAATATTGAATATTTTTTGGTAATAATTATGTTTGATTGGCTTGGCCCAATACAAGTCACGCTTCTCGCAAAAAATTGATTGTTAATGCAATTTGTTTTTTAAATGAAATTCTTCCAATAATTTTACTCAGACGACATAGAAGGGCGAAATGAGATTTACTGATATTACAGTAAAAATGTAAGAAAAAAAAAAAAAAAAACATATAGTATTCGGTAAAAAAAAAGAATTATACTGTCTTTTGATTCGGGTGACATGGTGACTATATCTCTCTAATAAAATATAAATACATCGACGTTGTCTCGGGTGGTATTTTTTGTGGATTGATAATTCACCTTAACAACTTTACCAAAAGAGATCAGGTTCATAATCAACAAGGGACGTCTTTTTAGTGGATTTTCTGCAAATTATTCTAAGGTAATCAAAAATATAAATAACCCAGAAAAGCCAGTTTTAAAAATTATCGGTAAAACTTGGTTTAATCTAAACTATTAATTTTTATCCGGGATCTCCGGTATATGAAAAAGCGCCAAGAAATGAGAAGAGAGAACTTTAACTTCGCCAAGAAAAGAAATCATTTAATATCTATTACGCCAGATCCGCTACCAGTTTTTTAATCCGGCCTGGTTTAATAAGGTAAATCTTTATCAACCAGCGCACACTCACTGATCATTTACGACGCCCCCTTATAATTTTTTGGCAAGATAGTTATATGATTTATAAAAAATATATCAATCTGAATCAAACAGGTAAGCCCAATATATTAAATTATAGGTAATTTATCATAACTTGGCCTTATCAAAAATATAAATAAAAATAAAGTCGCTTGGTGATTTAAAATCGCTTCCCCGTGCCGACCCTTTTGCGACTGAAAAACTAGCGAAATCACATTGTGTGCAAAACATGACGTTTGTTTAAAGACGTTACAGGAACAGCTTTTTATGTTGTCATTGTGATGAGGCGGTAAAATTAACATGAATTGACTGCTACTGAGTGTTCCCGTAATAAGTATAAAAGAAAACAATATCATAAGAAAGAAAAGGCTTGAAGGGTTGAAGTAATGAAGAGACCCAAATAAGACCCCCTTTCACGGACAACGCACGTACACGGACTCCTACTTACAGGTCGCATACAAATTTTATCATTCACTAATCACGTGACAGTTTGTTTCACGAATTCACGCTTTTTATTATTTTTTTAGTTCCCTCGAAATACGCTTAGTTGATGAGGTCGTTCATACATCAAGCTGAAAGACCGCGTTGACACCCAAGCCAACGACGTAGATATCTGATTGCAAAACAAAAGCTCAATAAAGTAGAAGTTTACCAATGGTGAATAAATATGATGAATTTAGGTATGCTTCATGTACATTTTAAGGAGTTACCTTTTATCAATAGCATTAGAACCAAAACATAGTAAATGAAGTACTCAAATCCCACCAATTCCAAATAGGAATCCAAATTCGACGGTAGGGACAAGTACTAAGTTGTAGACGGTCGGGACAACTACGAATCTTTCCGTATTTCCAGTGCTTTAGAATTTAGACAAATGCAGTGCTCAGCTTAGTAAATATCTGGACAGTGACAATGTAATCTCTAAACTAATTTAGGTTTAAGGCATGACCGATAAAAATATAGGCTGAAACATTGAAAGCATAGTTCATTGATCCAGTTCTGAACAAATAATGAATGCTCGTCCCAGATGTCTTTCATCAGAGGAGATTTGAATCAAACAATGACTGTATCATTACTTGCTGGTAGAAAATTTAATTAGTCTGTCATTGAAACGTCTGTATATTGCGTTATTTGTGTTAATAGCTATAGTAAGAAAAACATTTTAATCTTTATATGTTTCGAACTGGAAAAGCTGTTAAATGACGACGTTATTCGCAGGAGATTTTAAATTATTTTTGGAGATTTTTAGTGTGGACACAAAGCTTTTGGAATTTGATTTGGTTATGTGAAATTTGCTAATTTTTTGATTTAGAAAATAAAATTCAGAGTTATATGGATCAAGCACGCGTTTGATTTTAAGCATCTGGATTTTTAAAATTGTTTCATAGTTTATTCTTATTATGAAGATAGTGAGGACATTGAAGAATATTGTTTGTATGCAACTTCAACTAACTGGTAAATACTAGCCTGTCATAAAATATAAATATTTATATTTTATATGTCAAACTAGTATTAACCAGTTACTTGATGTTGCATACAATGTTCCTTGCCTTTTTCATATTTTACAGTTATATTAAGGAGTATGAATCCAGTTTAAACTTGAAACATTATTTGTAACTAATTGTTTGTTTTATAGCTTGTTGCCAATGCAAACTAAACAAGAAAAATATAGTGTTTGTTTTTATCTGTAATGCATGTGGAATGATTCGAAGTTCCAATAGGATGTTATGGTTATTCGGTAACTTTGTGTTTTTTGAAGCATTATTTTTCAAACTAGCATCCGAAAATTGATAGTTTTAAGTGTGTATATAGCATCTATTTGCTTTTGAGAATTGTAAATGTCTAAATGGAAAATATGCAAACTGTAAAAGACAACTTTCTTATGAAAAAGGCTAATGAAAATTCAAAAAGGGTATATTAACTTGCGTGTCATTTTAAATAGTATTTAACTGTTATTAATTGATAAAGTAAAATGTTATATGGATATATTTTATAACACATTTAGATGGAAATACAAATCAGAAAAAAAGATCCAATCATAGGTTAATAGTTAATTATATATTATTTATAATAAAGGATAAGAATAAATTTATTCGGCCTTTGCCGACAGAATGAGAATTGTTTGATTTTGCAACATAGATTCGTTTTATCTGTAATAACACTTATGCGGAAAACGCTACAGGAAATCAGCAATACAAAATACTGAAATGGGTTAAATGAAGCAACTGCAAACTCAGAATACAATCAGTCACATTTTTTTTCAAATCAATAGTACATTTTCGCGAAGGTCGGTTTAAATAACATCAAAGAAGATGAAATAAGTTCTAAACAAATAAAATTAAATTTTCGGTCAAATAAGTTTTATAAATAGGAAAAATTGAAAAAATTAAATAAAAAATTATTAGACACAAAATTTAATTTTGGACAAGAATTCTCCCATATATCTATAATTATTGTGCGAAGGAAATCTGGAATATATATATAACTCTGAACCCCTGGAAAATTACGGTATCAAATACATTTCAACTTTTACGTGGTTAAATTTTCAAAATTTTAAAGGAATTTGAAGATACCAAAGGGGTAGACAGAAATCGTTAAATCGGAAGACATAATAAGACCATGGCCAACAAAATGAGACGAAAGACAAATATAGAACACGCAACACTACACTGAAAATTAAAGCTGGAGTAACACGAATCGTACAAAAACCAGGGTGAGTTCAGGTGCTCCGGAATTCATTTTACGAATGATTTTGCACCAAAAGCTTATTTTTCTTAGAAATGCAAAATCAATTTCTACAAAACGCAAAATCATTCATGATTTTAAACTGTAAATTTAAAAAAAGGTAAAATCAAAAGTTGAAATGTATCTAATATTCCAAAAATGATTTATAGCTTCTTTCTTTTCAATACAAATAATGTATTCACAGAAGCGATTCAAACTTTGAAATAATAACACAAACAAAATAATAAAACTTGATTATTCCAGTATTTTATATTTCCTTTTTGTTTAGATTCATTTTCTGAATGATTTTATTGTTTTTACGATGTTAAACTCTTATTGATCATTACCAGTTTTTAATTACAGCAGGATATTAACTTATCATGATTGATACAAATGTTTCAAGCTTTTTTATTGAAGTGGTATACCAAATAGTAAACCCGTATTTTATATGACTCTGCTTTAAGATCCTTTAATGTCTTTCATCTGAACGTTTTTGCAAAAAGCCTAAGAAAAGTTTATAATTCTCTTTGCAAAGTAAAACGTTTCACGAAACCGTGTTTTTATGTTTTGGTTTCTATTTAAGAAGATCTGACATGATATTTATTAAAACGTTAACTGAAATTTGACGCATTTCTTTCAATTCTAAAGTACTGAAAAAAGGGAAAACCTGCGACTTTGCAGTTGTCCCCTTGTTTTGTCGAGCTATTTTTATTTATTTGGATTTAAGTTATTATTTTACTGCATTTAGATTTTTGACTCTCTTCGTTTTAATTCTACCCTCTCAAAAATAAACAGTCCGCAGCAAACGCCGCAAAATTGCCGCAATCTTGCTTTAAGTTTGTAGAAAACAAAACTGTGCGTCACAACTGTGTGCCAAAAGTGTGCAGCGTAGAGCCGCTAGCGGCGCAATGTTGCGGCATTTTTCTGGCACACAGAAGTATAAAGCAGATATGTGTACCGGAAGTGAGTCAAAACAAGAACTGTGTGCCAAAAATGAGCCAGAACAAGAATTTTGGGCCAGAAGGCTGCAAGAAAAGGTTTCTTTGAGCCAGAAAACAACCAGAACCAAAACTGTTTGACAAATGATTGCCAGATAAGTATCATATTACGAAAACTGAAAAAAATGGCTGATGTTAATATCGATTTTTCTTTCAAATTCAAAAATCATCCGATATCTCACGGATAATCAATTCTAGTTTATATCTCATAAGAAGAAAAAAAAATCAAAGATATCAAAAGGGCAGATATTAATTGTTAAATCGGAAGACAGATATGACCAACAAAATAAAACAAAAGATAACCATAGCACGCCAACATAAAACCGTAACAGAATTGAAACTTGGGGAGGGGAGCAAAATTGTTCAACCTTGATTTCATCCTTGCTGTTACAATAAACATGACAAAATCAACCATCTGTTCAAATTGTTGTGATGCTTAGAACAGACACGATAGTTCCAAATCAACTGCGACAAAAGCAGGATAAGCGGAGATATTGACACGTGAACGAGAGAATTTACTATTGGAAAGGGGAATAACTTCAGTTGTCGTAAATCTTAGAAATACGTTATTTCTCTTTATTTTTGTTAGGAATAAATATGTGTATAAAACAGTATGAATTCCGCCTCGAGTAAAGTTGGCTTGCAATTTAGTACAGTGTGTTGTTATTGGAGTGAGGGTTTGGATTTTTACTTTATCACTTAATGTTTTTTTTTCAATTTTTAGTAAAAAGTACCTAGCTAAACATAAAAAAATCTTACTTGCTTGTGTGGATTGTGAGATTACCATTTTTATAACAATGGGCAAAATCTTCGGTTTTTTGTTTAACCCATCCATAAAATTCATAAAATGATATAGTCTGTCCCAGATATGTTATATTTGTACCGTTTGTATGTATCAAGTTTAAATATATATCAAAATTTTGAAATCGTTCATTTTTTAGGTTGACGTTAGGAATTAAAAATTGTACAATATTAAGCTTTTCTATTTTTGACTTGAATTACACAATTGTAAAGATATTTATCAATATTTCTACGCAGTATTTTTAATGATAATTGTAACAGTGTCACTTTTTTTACAACTATTCAAGGATATTAGTTGAGATAATAAATATTTTCCTTATCCTAATATTATAAATGTGTGAATTATTGGATAAATACAGGTAAAATATAAAGCGCAGAAATAGACGTAATTGTTAAAACAGCAAAATCAGTTATTTTTTATACCTGTTAGTAAAAGTTTGTTTCGATTTTATCTTTATGTACTATGCACTTTACTGTATTATAGGTTAACTAATTCAATAAGGTCTGAATCACTTTTCATTGGTGATATAAAAGAGAAATTATGCTGGAGAAACCATAAGAGTTTATTTTCCTTTATAATTTAATTGCTGTATCTGTAGGCAAGCGATCAATATAAGTTTTGACGTGTCTCTCATTTTTAAACATTTGCAGAAAAGAACAATATTCTTCATGTTAATTTTCAAAATATAAAATTACAAATGCTTATTAGATATGAAAAATTTTGGGCATGTTATATGTGCACTCTCATAGCAAAACAAGAACTCAATTCAAAACAAATCACAATACGAAGCCAAATCCGTCAGAATCAGATACTTAATGCAATACTTTTCGACTTGTCGAATTGTCGCCGCGAGAGATCTGGCTTCTCCGGTGACTGGGGAATGTGCTGGTCTGGAACCACACACACACCGTAGCAGAACATCAAACAAAACAATTCCAGTCCACTGCTGGCTGCAAACGTAATGTATCTTAAATAACGAAATGAGGACATATCGCGTTTGATAATTAAATGCTTTCAGCATAAATGCAACTTTACAGAGACGGTGTTGTTCAGTACGATACTGAAATTATATCTGCCTAACCAAAGCAACAAAACATTATTTATAACAAAACAAAATTACATGAATTAACTTGACAAACAGTTTCTGTAAAAAGTGACAAATTCAATTAGCGGATTAATGACAATTTAGCACAGCGATAATACCCCTTACAATAAAAGTAACAGTTTACATATTCCGGATTAAACTTGTAAAAATGCTAAATATTGGAATTGAAATGACACTAATTGAAAAACAAATTTGAAGCATGTATTCATTTAGCTTCAACACAAAATCCTAGATACGAAATATTTTGGTAATTTAAAAACCTGTTAAAATTAAACTATTAAATATAAAACTATGTTTTTAAACAATAAAAACACTAATTTCAATAAAAATTGGTAAAATGTTTCAACTGAGTCCAAGTTAAATTTATGTCTTTTTTCACTGCGACAGTATTTTGAGTGCTTTAGAATTTCAGCAAATGCAGGAAATTTCTATAATACATTGTTTGACAACTGTCATGTCAGATAACTTGAGTGGAACTTTTTCGGGGATATGACTCATCAGCAGAGGCATCGACCCATTGGTTTCAAAATACAACTCTTTATCAAGCCATTATTGACATCTTTTTTTACTTTATCATACTTTTCTTTCTTTAATTTTTATCAGGCTTATTTAATGGTATCATTTATGCATCTTGTTGTAACCCGGTGATTTCAAAATAAAAAAATACCAAAAATGAACAGAAATGTAAAATTTTAAATAAGCTACATGTACATATCAGAAAGTAACATGTTATCAGTAGCACCAAAAGTATTAGAACTGAAACATACGAAGTCAAAGATCCAAGCATAGCAAAAGAAGCACTCAAATCCAAAGAAATCGAAATCGAAAGCCAAATCCGACGCAGGAACAAACACTGAGTGCAAGTCAGTTCGAAGCTTTTCCGTATTTTTAGTGCTTAGATTTTCAGCAAATGCAGGAAATTTCTGGAAGACATTTTTTGATAATTTCATGCCAGACAAGTCTGACAACTAGGCTTGTGAATAACCCTCGGGGACATGATTCACCAGAAGAGGTATCGACTCCTCTCTTTTAAAGTAAAAAACCTAAACAAAAGAAGTCAAAGATCTAAACATAGCAAAAGCAAAAAGGATTCTAATCCAATCAAATCAAAAAAGGAAGCCAAACCGGAGGGCAGGGAAATATTTAGTGCAATACTTTTAAAAACCTTTCCTTATTTTGAGTGCTTTGGAATTTAAGCACATGAAGGGAATTTCTATAAGACATAGTTTGAAAAATTTCATGTCAGACAAGTTTTACAACTGGGCTGGTGAATACCCTCGGGAATATAATCCACCAACAGAGGTTTCAACCCAGTGGTGTCAAAAGTCTAAAGCATTAATTGACATCTTTTTTTATACTAATCTTTGTTTAAAATTTTTTAACCAGGCTTACCTTACGGTATAATTTGTGCATGCTGTTGTATTGGTACTGTGTTCATGTTACGTATACGTTTTTACATATAGAATAAATCAGGTTTTGAAGGTCGAGACTGAAATTCTTATCAGCATCTCAGCGAGCCCGTCAGGGCGAGCTGTGATACGTATATGCTATCGGGATTTTGACTGCTAGATATCGTAAAATTTCATCCCGTGAGCCTGAATATGAATCTTTGCGGCGAGTGAGCGTAGCGAACGAGCCCAAAGATTCATATTCTGTCGAGCGGGGATGATATTTTAAAATATCTCAGCGTTCAAAATTCCGATAACTAATTTATCATCGTTCAGTTTTTATAAAATGTTTAAATTATCAAGCTTTTATTCAAATTCTCCTAACTATGTGCGGGAAATAATGTGCAAGTCTTGATATTTATCCGCAAAGAATCCTTTGGGTCAATAATACGCAGTAAAATAGTCTATTCTTAATTAGTTTTTACCAATACACGGCCCATGATTTTGTTTATATTATCAAAGTATGCACCAAAAAGGTCTTTTTAGTCAAATACACTATATAGATAGAAAAGGAAAGCTTGTCATCAAACAAAAAATCCGCGAAACAGTAAGCAATGACGTCACAGGTAAATCATGGAGAACACGTAGGATTACTTAGTTACCGCTTCAGTTTGCAAAAAAATTTCATAAAATATAGGTATGTTACATTTCTTTATTTTGGTTGTGCTGTTTAAACATTTTTTTGCATAATCGTGCCAGGAATTCAAAAAATAGTCCCAGAAGACTTTTCATGTGTTCCTCGACTTTTACACGAAACAAGTCTTTTGTTAAACGAAAGATCATATAAAACTTTATTGAAAATTGCATTAAAGAATAGTAGATGTCAAAAATGCTTTAAAATACTGTATGAAACTTTGGGAGAAACGATTGATATATTCGAGTCAAACGCTGATATATTCGGGTCAAGTTCATTTGCACGCGCTCGCTACGATGCAACTTTTACTGAACTGTTAAACAGGTCGATATAGCGATGGGAAGGATATATATATATATTTGTGCTCCAAAACGTGTCTTCAAATATCAGGTTCAAGTTTCAGTTACTAGGATAAACACTGATACCATATAGACAATTCATCAATGGTGGTTGTTATAGTATTTCGGTAAAAAAATGATACTGACTTTGCCTGTAAGTGATTGCTATATGAGAACTACAAATTTGTTATATTCAGCAAGAATTAGTTATAAATCTTGGAAAGAGCACAATAGCAGCATATCTATTTGCCACATATATCACAACTGATGTCGGGTAATCAATTTCGCCACATAAATATGAGAAGTTAACAACAGGAAGGTTTTTAATTAACTTGGATGTATTTGTCGTGATGGCCTTTGAGGCTAGCGTTTTTTAATCAATCGAAAAGTTAAATTGAAATGCCTATTTTTTCCTACTGTGCAGAAGCTTTCGGGTGAATTCCACTCATATTAATACAAAACAAAGTTTGCAAGCAGATGCACTTTGTTGAAAAACTTTTCTATTAGAAAATTCTGTATATAAGGATCTTTAGTTTGCCTTAAAAAATCAGGTGTTCTCTTCTATTATACACTTTGTACTTACCCCTAAACTCAGTATGTATATTTCTTAGTGCAAAATATAACTGGTTTACAAGAATAAGTAAACACGGTAAGATGATGGAAAGATGTATGTCAACAGATTAGAATATATTTATATGCTTATTTGGATTTACCTGTTTAAACTATATCAAAACGTCAAGTAAAGGTAAGCTATTGTATGTATAGTATCTACAAAAATCGAGAGGATTTTGCAGTATTTTCACTTTCTACCAATGATATTGCAGACATTTAAACTTTAGCAAAGAATTTTGTTTTTATATGGTTTTAATCATAGTACCGATAATGTTTATCTTCTTCTTTGTGTGTTTTCTTTTTAACAAAAATATATAAGATAGATTATAAGTACAATGACCTTATTGTATTCTGTAGCTACTTCAGTCAATTTCTCACGTACTGTTTCAAACTGGTTTGTTGCTAGGTTACGCATAATACTCTTGTTAATGCGGTTTTACTACCTGCTAGCACATTATGTGAAGACTGTATTGTGGCGTGCAAAATCAGCAGTTGTCGTTAACTCGTCGTAAAATGTCTGTTCCCATGAATGCGAGCGATTAGGACACGTCACTACAAGAGGTATCTTCAAACTTCAGACTTCAAATTTGAGAATTCAGATTTCTCATATTCTGGACTATTTGATTGTTTTCGTTTTACAAAAAACTCAAATGTCATATACCATGTAGCCGCCCTTTAAGCCTTTGTAAATTTGATTTTGGTCATTTCTCATTTCATGCATTTGACTTGACGTGATCTTTATTCCCAGGTTTTCGATTTAGAATATGTTTTATAATGTTATTTTGGCTTTTACTTGTACTAAAAATTTTCGCACTTTAATCAAAACTTTTATTTTCTGAAAGTCTCATTTTAAATTGGATTAACAACGATGATTACAAGGAATATTTGCATTTCAAAACGTGGCTATGCTGATTTTAATATATGTTATAGAAAACAAAGAGTTATATTTTAAATACCTGGACCATTATATACTAAGGGAGTCTAAAGATCAGTTATAATTAATTAAGTGCAATGTAACATAAGAAAATTTCAGCACGGTATAAGTTGGATGCTGACAACAGGTTATATTTGTCGAGGTGCGGGGATATCTGTCGTTTCTGACAGCATTTGTATCAAGTTTATTTTTTTACAAATAATGATACAAATATTTAAAACAATAATAAAAAATATTTCTTATGATATATTGATAATTTCTTCGATATCAAATTAAGCTGGCATGTAGTCAAACGATTTCAGTGATGGCTAGATATAGATCGAGACACTTTGAATATGTCTCCGCTGTAGCATTTCCATTTTGGCCAGTTTTTCTTTTATATATTTAAAAGCAGTAGTGAAGTTATCAACTTTGAATCTAAAATTTGAACTCTACTTTGAAAATTATTAAGATATAAAAAAAGTTATTGTGAATTACCATTTTTATAGTATTAAGTAAGTGGTCTGTTTAAAGGTAGAAGTTAAGATTATCAAGTTCAAATTTCCCATCACAGGCAGACAAACCTAAATAAACAAAGAAAAATAATGGACAACAATGATGATAAAAAGGTCCAAATTGGAATTCCCCTGAAGAGACGACTTGGATTCATTAGTGGTGTAGCGCTCATCGTTGGATCAATCATAGGTATTATCAGAAAATCCAGAATGTTTGTAGGCGACAAGACTGCAATATACTTCTTATGATAGCACTAGCATATAAAGCCAACAATTTATAATTCACAATTGATGGTCTCACAGACTGTTATCGATTGAACTGCCAATCACATGGCCGCAAAATGTACTTATTGTTGATATGAACTTCCAAAGTTTTTGTTCTTTGTATACCTGATGAAACTTCACCAAGAGAAGCGCTATGTGCGCAGATGAATTTATGAAAAAGATTGTAAAAAAATCTCAGAGAACTATATGGGTTGATGTCTATTCGTCATTTATATTTCGTATCCTTTATTTCTATAATTAGAAAATTTCGTCAAATATCCTGCTTTAAAACAAAACTTGGAATCAACCAATTCATCCTCTAAATACAAAATTATCAATATTAAATCAACCTCCTCTCCATTAGATACCTCTGTTCGCTTATTTATTTTTTTTTTCAATTATAAATCTCATCTAGAGTTGTAGCGTAATCATCATAACAAATAATAAAAGGTGATACAAAAGTAAAATATGTAAAAACTGCGATAAACAGATAACGAAAGTGTAGTTGTGAAGTCACTTATAAAGAATAATTTTGAAATTTTGAAATTCAAAAAGTTAGAACGTAGATCCCGTGAGACGGGTGTTTTGCAATTGAGAATTCACCTTGAGTATGTTAAACCAAAGTGTAAGGTCCCTTTGAATCGTTCCAACACAAAGAATATACAAAATAAAAGATATAGGGTTAATGTCAAGGAAACCATACGACTTTTCAGTAAAAAAAAACAGAGGCAATTGTTGACTCTGGAGGTCGTCACAAG
The DNA here is from genome assembly GCA_032357055.1 of Geukensia granosissima. Taxonomy (NCBI): domain Eukaryota; kingdom Metazoa; phylum Mollusca; class Bivalvia; order Mytilida; family Mytilidae; genus Geukensia; species Geukensia granosissima. The sequence continues at coordinate 9,253 of JAULBM010020800.1, read as the reverse complement.
GCCTTCAATAAGCTAAGTCACAACTGTGACGAGCTTTAGATCCACAAATCAAAATCTTGTTAACAATACTTGTCCTTATATTAAATATTCAAATACAAAACAAAACGTGAAAGACAAGGACTAGCCAATGACCCTGACAAAAAATCGAAGGAATTCGATTGCTTTAAACTTTTCAGGTGATTCCAATTCGTACATTAAATTCAATTATTCGTACATTTACCGCCATATATCAAGTAATAATATGAGAAGAAGGGAAATGGAATTCGAAGATACAAAAGGGGAAGACAGAAATCGTTAAGTCGGCAGACAGACAAGACAATGGACAACCAAAAAAAACAAAAGACAAACATAGAACGCACAATACTACACTGAAAACTAAAGCTGGAGTAACACGAAACCTACAAAACCAGGATGAATTCGGGTGCTCCGGAAGAGGAAGCAAATATTGATCCACTAGTGGCATCCGTCATATTACATAGTAGTCAAAACCAGTATATAGTCACAATCGATGTTAGTCATAACCGGTATAGGAACGGATTTGTATTCATGACAGTGGGAAGATATCCATTGTCATCTGTGAAATGGATATTTCGTACCGATCAACCAAATCATGATAGCGACCGAAAAACTTCCGGATTGATGACTCAATTTTTTCCTTTAGAGACCCTTGGCTCAGTAGCTTTCTTCTCAGATGCAACCCTCTATCAATAAAATCCTTATAGGAAGCACATTCCCTGGAGTAGCGTATCAATTGAGAAATATACACTACGTATGCAGGTGCGACTGTAATGTTGCTAAACATGGGCGGAAAGGTTACAATCGGAAAATCAAAGTCATCTCTCTTGAGTGTCGTAAAGTTTCAATCGTAACCCGCCCTTACTGTCAGTTTCTATGTGTTAGTCTAGGTAAGAAGCAGAACTTTCTGTTTCTGTAGTATCTTTGAACTCAAGTTCAATGGGATAGATGAGGTTAACATATAGTCGCCAAAGGAGTAGGTATGTTAAGCCCCATATTTGGCCCAAATTTTAGATTTTGTTTCACAATAATGAGTTGTTGTGAAAATGCTATTTAATAATCGTCTTTTAATTATTCATTTTCTTTTCTTGTATACTTTTCGTCATTTCGACAAAATGAAAGGGTATATTTGACTATTTTGACAAAAATTTAACATTTTCGGTAAAAATACTCAATTTTTGGAGGTGTTTTGTTCAAGATAGATATGATCGCACAAAAACATCACGAAGATATTTTAACCAAACATTTGTACTCATTAGATCTTTAATTGTGCAAAGTTTGGTTGTGATGTTTTTGTGCGATCCATATTAAAATCGACAAAAATGTGTCAAATAATGTAATACATTAAGTAATTTCGTAGTATTTTAATTTTTAAGCAACTTCTATGTGCTATGTGTCCGTTGTAGAATCAATTAAACTAAAAATTCTGTTGGATTTTCATTTTATAAACATTATTCAATACAAAAAATATAAAAATTAAGGTATTAGCCAATTTTCATTTTTTATCCAAATTCTTGGGCCAAAAATGGGCCTTAACGAGCCTCGTTTCTGGTGACTATGTAGACTGCATCTATCCCTTTGAACTTGAAATCAAAGATACTACAGAAACAGAAAGATCTGCTTCATACATAGACTTACACCTTGAAACTGACAGTAAGGGCTGGTGAAGTACAAAACTTTACGACAAGAGAAATGACTTTGATTTTTGGATTGTAAACTTTCCATTCATGTCTAGCAACATTCCAGTCGCAACTTCATTCGTATATTTCTCAGTTGATACGCTACTCCAGGGCTTGTGCTTCATATAAGGATTTTATTGATAGAGGGTTGCAGCTGACAAGAAAGCTATGAGCCAAGGGTTTCTCAGGGAACGATTTGAGTCATCACTCCGGAAGTTTTCGGTCGCCATCATGATTTGGTTGACTGGTACGAAATATCCATTTCACAAATGACAATGGATATCTTCCGACAAATCCATTCCCATACTGTTTATGACTAACATCGATTGTGATTATACAACGGCTTTGTCTACTGAGTATCACCACGGGTGCCACTAGTGTAGCAGGAGTTGCTTACCCTTCCGGAGCACCTGAACTCAACCTAGTTTTGTAGAGTTCGTGGTACTCCAGCTTGAGTTTTCAGTGTAATGTTGTGTGTGTTCTATGTTTGTCTTTCATTTCGTATTTTTTGGCCATGGTCTTGTCTGTTTTCCGACTTAACGATTTCTGTCTGCCACTTTGGTATTTTCGAATTCTTTTACTTAAAATTCCAGTAATTTAGTCAAATTACTGAAATGATTTTGTTCATTAAATTTAGGACTAAAGGCTTGACCTAGTGCAATTCCAGGGTAACGGATTTGGGGCGGGACTCTCATTGGGTTGCCAGGTCATTAAACGGAAAGCCTGGCCTTGGACCATAGTTCGGCGACGTGTGTGTAAAATGCCACGCTCCATGGACGCAATTTTTAACATCCATTTTGTAGATTTCGAAAAAACAGATAGTTGATTTCGCTATAAAAGGCTAATTTTTTCGTCCCAACCATCTCTACCATTTTCAAGTAGCAGTCAAAAGCCGTTGCCTGTAGTGTCCCATCCCATCTCCTCTTTAGATAAAAAATAAATGATAATTATTGATCTTGTTCTCGTTCTGAATATACGTAAATATTTGGCACTGGACGTTAAGAAAGCAACAATCGATTCTCAAACTTAAAACTGCAATGTAACATGCAGGTTATGTTTTTTTGGTCAACGATTGTTTATTTTTTACTTTAAAATGAAAAAAAAGTAGAGTTTTTTTCTGAAATCCACAACCTGGGATGTGATTGTGTCCGAAAAACTATTATTAAATTTTGAGGCCTATTATACAACTGTCGTGGCACTACTTATACACACATTTTTAAATAGGTGACGAATCAGATTGCACTATAACTGATAGAAAGCTTACCCAAAATAACTTGGTTTAATAAAAAAGGAGCAAATGTTTCACTGTCATCCTGCTTTGAAAGTATGTAAGCTTTTGTTAACTGTTTTTTTTTTATCTACTATTTTTTTTACTATATCACAGTCTATTTGTTTTTCTTATAGATTAGCATATCATTTAACTGTTTCTAAGAAATGCGAGTTCTGTCATTGATAGTATAATATTCAGTGAATGTCTGTTGTCAGAAAAATAGTCTCCCAAAATAAAAATTAGACAAGCATTTTAAAACTTTTACCTCGATTCCCTCAGAAAATATTTTTTAATCTTCAAATAGTTCTTAGAGCCCAACATTGGAACCTGCATTTAACAAAAATGTATTTTCCGAATGAATTTAGACTGCTGTAACACTAAAATATGTGGTTGATATTAGAGTAAAAACTCATAGAGGGTAGATCCAAAGTATCTCTAATGAAAGATGTGCAAGATTGATTGATTTAATGGTATATTTAACGTCCAGCGCTGAATATTTTATGCATATTCAGAACGAGATCATTTTCATGAATTACGATGAAAGAATCCTGATTTGTACTTGACCGACACTCGAGACGAATTTTTAACGTGCTACATTGTCGCTCACGAAATCAACAATCCACAGGAAGACATGATACTTGACCAAGACACATTATTCTGACTTTTTGCCGACCAGTCTTTGGTCTTACTCCAAAATGCTGCATGCTTATCGGAGAAGCAGCAAATGCCAATGTTAATATCTTTGGTTTGACCCGACAGGGAATCGAACTCGCGAGCACGCGAACTGTTACACTACAGTGGCGATAAGATACGTAAAAAAATTGTACACGTGTACGTATTCTTTATCAATGTTCTACCTATCCCCAATGTGTTCAGCTCGGATTTTAACACATTTTCTAAAAGGAATGCTGAAAAATTGCTTTTTTCTTTACGCCCATACTTACCTAAAATACTGAAAAAAATTACCAGAAATAAACGATTATATGGTGAAAAAACATGATGCTAATCTGTTGCAGTTTACAGTGACTGTCATTCTGAACAATCTTGAAATTGAATGAGCGATTGCTTGTTGAAATAATTCATTGAACAAGTGAGATTTTGTTGATCGTTGGCTGCCTTAAGGTTTAGCACCCCGAATATGCATATACAGGAAGGAGAACTAATGCAATAATAACCAGAAATGAGGGTAAGCGGGACAGCAGAAAGGACAAGGTTTTGTCTTTAATTGAGTAAATCTATGTCCCCTGTTTCTTTTGATTTTGCTGTGGTCATGTTGGCCATGACCATGGAATTCAACTAGATTCATCTTTTGGCATTTTCCGAACACGTCCTTCAAGGAGAATATATACCTGCTGGTGTAGAAACCAACCAATTAATTTCTAGGTGATCAACTATGTACTGATTCCTTCCCAACCAAAGGCCTCCCGTTAAGAGTTAGCAACTAAAGCCTTAAGAAATGCTCTTTTGGGGTAGGCAAGTATTTTAACATCCTGTTCTACGGTTGACTCTTCAGAAGGGTATACATCCTGACGGAGAAACTGAACGATCTTTTTATATATCCGTGCGCCCTCTTTGACCTTTTGACCGTTTTTCCGTTACTAATATTTTATGTTTTATAACACTGTTCTCTGTTTGTATCAATAGTTGCTGTTAATGTCTTTTACGTTTTTGTTTGACTGTTACTTGAGTTTAGAGAAATCAGTTCTACAAAATCTGTTCTGTTCTAATTTGTTTTAGAATTCCGAAGAAAAAATTAGCGACATTTATGCTTGATGGAGGGAGTCACGACAAGATTAGGCATCCCATGTGTACAAAAGTATGCAATTCTTGATATATATAATGAAAAAGTTGCGGAGTAAGCTAAAACAGCCAGGTCACTTTTTTCTGCTTTGGGTTTGTTATCCCTTTTGAGCAACCCTTTTACCTAAAATATCTATTACCTGACTGGAAATGAACAATGTGGCAGACGTTTCTCGAGGCAGAAACTGTTTATCCTTCCGGACCATCTACGTTCGCCTCCTGTCTTAGCTAAGATCCGCAATGTTCATAGTTGTGTGTATGGTTTTAGTTGGCATTATTAGATATTAAAGTCGGTTTTTAGTTTCGAACAATCAAACAACTATGAACAATGCGGACCCCACCTAAAACGAAAGTGAACTCAGAGCGCTCGAAAGGATAAAAAGTTCCTGCCATTCGCTGTGCCCATTTTCCAATAAATAAAGTCGATAGTCATATATGGTTCACTGCTAATAGTTTTTGGTGGCACAACAAAACATTCAGAATGGTTTATTGATTGATTGATTGTTGTTTAACAACCAGCGGAAAATTTTGCATGCGTATTGAAGACGAGAACAAGTTATCAAACAATAAATCATAATTAGTGTGGGCTGGGACGTGTAGAATTTTCTAGCCACAGGATGCCAAATTGGGACTGTTTGGTCAGGGACGGAAAATTTAGCCCTAGCAATTGGCCACCAACGGACCACTCATTATCAGCCGTTGTAAAGCAACCTTCAGCGTGCTGTGACGGCGGCATTTTCCTCAACCTGAGGCAAGGCAGTATAGCTCCCGTCCGAGACGGGTTGAAAATTTATACATCCCACCCAACCAGCGGACGCCCCTTTAGGAAAAGTTTAACCTCATGTTTGTAATCCCGGCTACTCTCGAGGTAGTCGATTTTTTATTCACCCCGCCCAATCAACGGACACCCATTTAGCGGGGTTCTACTCGCAGGCGGAGAAACCCCGGTCTCCCTTGAGAGGTAAAACATTCAGATTATAAGAGGAAGCGAAAAAAACTTAAGGACCAGACCAGTTTAATTGTGCTTATTGGTTTTCAAAGGGGGTGTCGTCCGAATCCCTGGCTACGTGTATGCATGTGTAGTGAACAAATTTTTGAATTAAACCTGTAACGGTTATAAGATTTATTGAAAGTATTACGATGCCTGCATGTGATATATCAATATCAAAGCCGCAAAAGTTAACTATACAAAGTAAAGACGGTTACGACCGTTGAAGTCAGAAATTTTTAGTACAAACACGAGCAAATCGACAAGTTGTGAAATGCCATCTGTTAAGGAAACAAAAATCTTGCAAAATGTTTCTTGTTGAAGATGCAGCAATTTTATTGTAATGCACATTTCCGACAACTCTCCTAGATGTGAAGTCATGTTCTAAAATAATTTGTCTCCTTGCAGAATCAAACTAAATGTATCATTATTGGAATCAAAATCAATGGTATATCATTTCAAATAACTCTCTCTGTCTGTACTACATGTACAATGACATAAAAATAGGAAACACTAGTGTTCAAACATAAATAACTACTTATTGCACATCAATCGATACACAAAAAAGACATATACAAAGACAAAATATGGGCTAAATAGTTTGACCTTTACCTGCAAATTATTGATACTGAACGGTCGTGATTCAAATCCCAATTTGTAATAAACCTTAAAATAAACCTTGAAAACGAAGGGGATTGCAGGGGAAAGTGGACAGACACGGCAATCTCGACTAGAGACCGTATGTTACATTTATTGTTAAGCTTCTCGAGATTGCCGTTTCCGCCGATATGTTCTTTTTGTCTATCTGTTTGGCTTTAATTCGTTTCCACTTATTAACACTTCTATGGGCTTATACTTTAAAATAGAGATAGTCTCGATACTTGCATGAGTTGCAATCACCTTTCAAGGGATACCGCCATTTCAAATGATTTACGACCAGCATCGGGAGAACAGTTGGTGAGTTACGATCTTGAGCATTTTTAAATTAAAGTTGCGGCCATAAGGTTTCGCGTTTTGAATATTTTTTACTAAAATATATAGATGTTTTTATGTTACAAATATTAACATTCCTGTAATCGGAATAATTCGAAGTGTATCTGATATAAACGATGGGATTTGCGTACTCGCAGAATTAGAAAAAAAAACTGCCATAAGAAAAGCCCGCAATCTTAGGATGGTCGTATCTTTACGATACGACCATCCGCTTTCCACCAGTGAAAGTGTATCAAAGAGATGTCATATTAACTGGTTTGTCTAGTGATTCTGTTTAGAACTGGCAGAATTCGTGCACTAATGTTAACATAGAGGCTGAAGATCCGATATCAACTGCCTGATTTTAAAAAGGAAAATTTGTACTCCAGTTATGAAGATTCTTCCGTCTCCAAATAGATCTCATGCAGTATCGTTGTCTACATAGATTTTCATCAGACACTGGGCTCTGTCTGAAGATCTTTGATAAGTTTGTTGATTATCTTAGAAAATATCCCAAAAATTTCACTAAAATAAACTATTTATTTACTATTTACAAATTGGCGAATGTTTGGTCACGACCCTTTGATAAATCTCACTTGACAAATATTGGTACTACCAACAAATTCTTTTACACTGCAGTCCAGGAAAAGCACAATTCACAATAAACAGTTAAAACTTTGAATTCAATATACGACACACAACAGTGCCTTTTTCATCATATCAAATTCACTGTTACGTTTAAAGTTTAATATTCGTCAATCGAAACTTAAAATTATTATTCAGCACAATAATGTTCAATATTCATTGAACATCAGTCTCAAAAGAAAACGTTAATAATCAAAGCACGAAACGTTTATAAATAACACTTTATCCGCAAAATAAAAAAGCAAAGCATAACAAAAACAAATTATTTTAGTTTAAAAAGTATCGCATACTTAACCTTTGGAACAGATACTGGATAGACACCATCTTTCCAACTTCAACTTTCATGCATTTAACGTGCATAATTGATCATCAACCATGAATTAAACACAGAAGAATAGCAGTAACTGTTCTACAAAACGTGTAACGATGCTGGAAGCAACAAATTTTCTGGAATGCTACACTTCCAGACTCTTGGTGAAAAATGTCTGTCTTAAATTATTCGCAGTGTCATTTATAATGCATAGGATATAACTCTATCAAAAGGGTTTCCAATCAGATAAACGGGACAAAGAACGACAACTAACATTAGTCTGGTAATTCTGTAATAAAATTTATTTAAAAAGTGAGGTATTCGTGTTAAAAAAATTTGTAATCAATGAACGTCATTATACGGAAAATCTCGATATATTTGGACTAACACCATAACGCGCTGACGAAGAATTTCAAGGTTTATTGCAAGGGCTTTGAATCACGACTGTCCACTATTAATAAATTGTACCACGTCCTGTGCAGGTACCGAGTCAAACTATTTAGCCCATATTTTGTTTTTGTATATATCTTTTTTGAGTGTATCTAAAGACAAAATTACCAATGTTAAATAAATATGGAAAATTTAGGAATGCTATATGTACATTTCAAGGAGTAACCTCTCATCGGTAGCATTAGAACCGAAAAATAGAAAGTCAAAGATGCAAATAAAGCAAAAGAAGCACTCAAATCCAAACAAATCGAAATGGGAAGCCAAATTCGACGACAACTACTAATTGCATTACTTTTCGAGGCCTTTCCGTATTTTCAGTGTTTTAGAATTTTAGCAAATGCAGCAAATTTCTGGTTGATTTTCATGTCAGACACGTCTGACGACTGGGCTGGTGAATTCCCTCGGGAACCAATGTTCCACCAGCAGAAGTATCGACCCAATGGTTTCAAAATAAAAATACTACCAACCTTAAATAAATATGATTCATGGTTGGTGAGTTGTGCAATTAGTAATTTTTTTACCACAACTGTATTCCTGGTTTTTTTATGCTTAAAATGCTTAAAGGGATATCAAACTAATTTTTATTCATTTAACATGTAGTACAGACAGACAGAGGTATTGTCAATGGTATACCATTAATTGTGATAAGAATTAGTTGAACTCAGTTTGCTTCTGGAAGACACAAATTATTTCAGAACACGACTTCACATCTATTTTTTTTTTGCCGTAATGGCAAATGTACTAAAGTTTCTGAATTCAACGATCGTAACCGTACTTTACTTTCTGTAGTTAACCTTTGCAGCTTTGATATTGATATGACAGGCTTCGTAATACTTCCCAAAATTATATTACTGTAACAGGATTAAGTGCAAAAATTTGTTGTCTACACATCGTCATGTAGAGATAGGTACAAAATAAAATTTCATTCTTGCATTCAATGGTAAAATAATAGCATATAGAATCAAAAATGATCTGTTGAAATTCACCTATCCTATGAAGACGCTTATTCACAAAGGTTTCAAATTTGACGTTGTTGTCAGAACATTGAATAGAAAAAAGGGGGGATATGGTGTAAATATTCATGACACAAAAATCTCATATGTACAAGTAAATTCCAAGCAAAG
>JAULBM010020789.1:0-11368 GCA_032357055.1 Geukensia granosissima | reverse complement strand
TGTAGAAGTTTAAATTCTACTGTCATTTTGTGGGTGGCTGTCTCATGGACAATCATGCCACATCTCCTATTTTTATATTTAAAAATATTCTTTTCCTTTTTTAATTTGCATGTATCATGGACAATCATGCCACATCTCCTATTTTTATATTTAAAAAAATTCTTTTCCTTTTTTAATTTGCATGTATCATGGACAATCATGCCACATCTCCTATTTTTATATGTATGAACATTTAATTCTCTCACTCTCTGCTGGTAGTTTAAATCAGATACTGGTCTAAAGAGAGAAAAAAATCAACACATGAAATGCATATTATAATAACACTTAAAAAGGCCTGATAAGTTTTGTTATTTTATACAAGCAAAACACTTGCCTTCTTGTCAATTATCAATTGTCAATAACCCATGTTCAAGTCCGTTTGTTTTTGTAAGAAGCACTATAATTATTATGTGTCCTAAAGAATAGAATAATGAGTCTTATATCCGAACAAATGGAATAATGATTTTTGTCTCAGCTGCGACGGTAAGTCACTGAAGCGAGATATGGATACTGTTTCTGGCGGCGGCGGTGGCAACATGTGAAAACTATGAGAATTTGTGATGCTTGTCTTAGTTGTTGGTCTATCTTATTTATTTCAATGTAAACGGGGACATAAATAAAGTAGAGGCACAAATCAAGATTCAGTTGATAGCCCCAATCCCTCAGTTATACATAAGCGATTACCAAGTTTTTCCCAAACAGCTTCTACAACCCCAACCAGTATGCATAGCCATTTGACCGCCTCGGTGGTGTAATGGTTAGCGTGCTCGCCTCGAGTGCGGGGTCGTGGGTTCGATCCCCGGCCGGGTCAAACCAAAGACTTTAAAATTCGTATCTGCTGCTTCTCCCCTAAGAACGCAGCATTAAGAAGTAAGAGCAAAGACTGGTCGGTCCAGAGTCAGAATAATGTGTCTGGGTAAAGTGACATGTCTTCCTGCGGACTGTTGCGTCTTGAGCTACGTTTTAGCACGTTAAAAATCCGGCTCAGCGAGTCGGTCTAGTACAAAGCAGAGTTCATCATCATCATTCATAAATATGCTCTCGTCCTGAATATGTATGAAATATTCAACATTCATTCAATCAATCAATCCAATTTGTATCCTGAGCCAATAAAAAATATTAAACTAAATTAAGGCGCCTGATTTAAATGTCACATCTCAACTCTCACATATCTTTTAATTATGTATGAAATTATGAACATTGCTCAACATCATAAAAATTTAACCTTATTTTCAATAAGCAATCCTGAAAAAATATTTGGGGATGCTTAATTTTTCCCGGTTGTATATATCAAAATTTTCAAAGGTGAATTATAACTGGCTTAAAATTGTACAAATGCAGCATTAAACAGTCGAAAACAGGTCACGGAGTGTTTACTCAGGAGAGGGTTGAGTACATTTTTTACACCGCCACATACTGTATGTGCCTGTCCCATTTCAGTAACTTGTAATCCAGTCGATCTCGTTGTTTTTAAGTTAAAATGTTTGAAAATCATCTTATTTTTTGGGGGGATGGGGGTCTTTTACAGCTTGCCGTATGGTGTGGATATGTGTTCATTATTAAAGGACTTAGGGAACCCTTTAAATCTTTGTGATTTACACGTCTTGGGTGACTGCCATAGAGTATCATACCACATCTCCTTTTTCTATATCTGTTACACGAAAAACGTGAATTTAAAAATGTAAAAATGTGCATTTTGTAAACACGTAAGGATCAGCAAAGTCTTAGAAGTAACGGCGGGGGAAAAATTACATTGTATGTTAAAGTATATTTAATTATTTATATTTTTGCATCTGAACTTACTATCTTAAACATCAAATTTATTTACTCTATCAACTTTTCTGTATTTTTAAGTATTTTTACATTAAAAAAATATTTGACTGAAATATGAGAAAGAACGGCATGTGATTAAAAAAAACAGAGTCATGCAAAGCAATAATTTTCCAAATATTAATGCAGTTGAACAGAAGTCTGCCCTGTCATGAATTGCGAGTATACAAACAGTTTAAATCCCGATAATCGAAAATCGTGTAAAATCTAGAAAAGACTAATTTGTTTTCTCAATAAATTCAAAATCAGGTGTTCTGGAAAGATAAGCAAGCTCTATCCCGGGCTCGACTGTACTATATTTCTTTGGAATGAAGGCAAATTAAAGGAAAACGAAGAAAAAAGGTTCATAAGAACTGATGGATACCAAGAAAATATGTTAAACACATATTTTGGAATCACATTTTCTTATTAGCAATAAAATGAACTGTATGAGATTCCTTAAAAGGCCAATAAAGCAAATTAGGTTGTAAAGTTCATGTCATTTTTGCGGCTTTTCTGATTATTTTTAACTAATTAATTTCCAATTAATGAAAATATTTCTATGTTTTTCATGTTTGGCCATTTACAGCTATTAGACAAAGTTAGAAAATAAAATTCTAGTGTAAACAAGTCAGAATAATTAAAAGTCTCAATGCGATTAAACTTACGACAGATGAAGAAGAAACAATATCGGTTTAAGAAAAGCATATGTGATTTAAAAATAATGATTTTGTTGTTGTTGTAGAAATTCATTTTTAATACGACATCCTTCCTTCTGATTAAATATAGCTGCTGTTAAGCCATTAACGTTGTAATTTTACAAACAATTGACAACATTTTGAAATCGAACACGCAAAAGTATTTTAATTGATCAATACGAGTGACAGTTGTGTTTTCTACATAACTGTCGTAATTGTCACATGTTTAAACAAGTGGGGAAATTTCATATTTACACCAGGTTGCATAAATTTAACGTGGTCATGAAATTTTGCAGATTGGATCTTGGTTCGTTAATATTGTGTTGTTCTGTCACCTTTTATATAAAATGTATGCCTTTAGGGTTCATCAGTTGCAGTAGAATGTGCAAATCTTGAAATCAGATGATTTATTGACGCCTTCAGAAAAGCTATTACTAACATCATCAGGAAATGTTTTCACTGTACTAAAATAAGAAAAATAAATCCATTTTTCTATGTACTATACAACAAGGAGTGATTGGAGTGAGAATAAACTTGCCTCCAGCAAAATTGCAAAAGACGGAGACACATTGTTTCGCAAGACTTAATTACTAAACATCAAAATTTTTTTTTTTTTTAATTTTCACCACCTGGTTGAAGCACTTTCCCGTTTGTTTTCTTTCTCGGAAGGCTGTATCATTTAAACCACAAATAAAAGTTGTTATCTTGATAATCATACCTATAAGAATGATGACGAAGATAATATTCCACGTGCGTGTATTCACATCACATTTAACTGATTTTTCTTGCATTTGTAAACGGCCAATCCGAAAGATGACAGGAACTGCGGACGTTTTCAATGCAATTGAGTTCGCCTGAAGTTCTAGTACGGTCCATATTGTTCACAGTTCAATTTTTAGTTTTCTGTGTATTCTAGCTATATTAAAGGTGGCGTAAATCAAATGTAGATTCTAAAATATTCCAAAAATCTGTTAGAATACCTCAAATAAATTTTCCTTTCTTCTTGCAAAAGCATCGAAACATTTGATTTCTCCACCCTGTATTCTACTATTCCACATACAAAATTCAAAGAAATATTAAGAGTTTAGTTCATCTTTGTTTTGTAAAACGATGGCAAACACAGAGACAAATATTTGGTACTAGGGAGGAACAATCCTTATTTTGTTATATACCACTCTGATTCAAACAAAAAGTACTGATGACATTTTGCGGAATGGTAGATTAATTGATAGACATCTTTCCGTTTATGCTTAGCAAAATTCTACCCACAACTGCATCATTTCTCAGTTGATACCCTACTCCAGGGCTTGTGCTTTCTATCAGGATTTTATTGTTAGAGGGTTGCTGCTGACAAGAGAGCTACTGAGCCCAGGGTTTCTCGATGAAAGATTAGAGTCATCACTCCGGAAATTTGTCGGTCGCCATCATGATTTGGTTGACACGTACGAAATATCCATTTCACAAATGACAATGGAAATATTCACACTGTCGTGACTACAGAGCCGTTCCTATACCGGTTGTGACTAATATAGAGTCTGACTATACATCGGCTTTTTCTACCGAGTAACACAACGACTGAAAATACCTGAATATTATCAAAAATGTCCATGTCACAAAACATTTACGTTTGTAGTCATGTCGGTTAAGATTGTAATAAACTTCAGCCCTTTCATTGCATTTGACAACGACTCATGCTGATACGAAGTGCATTCTGAATGTCTAAAGCTTCAAACGTAGATATACCTGATATTCTTTATTCTTTGCTAAAGTTTCAATCATTATAAACATTAAGTTGTACAAATTGGATGTAATCTATTACATGCTCGTCGAACTATGGGAGTGATGTTATTATTCTCTCATAACGTGTTTTTTTTTTTTTTTGGTTTTATTTTTCTTTTTCTTTTTTTTTTTTTTTTTCTTTTTTTTTTTTTGGCTTCGAGAAATCATTTTGTTAGCCAGTTTTACAAAGATATCCTAAGGACGTTTGTCTAATTGTTAAGGGCTTTTCACGCCGTACGTTCAATTCAAAAAAATGATTATCAATCCACGCGCACTGATTCGCCGCGTTCAATTTAGCAGAATTAAAACGACAAAATTAGTCAAATGAATAATTAAAGACATAAAATTTTACGGTGTTTAATCATTGATAATGGTATTTTACAATGCCTATATTTAAACCTTCAATCGGCTCGTTTTTGGAATGAACATTTGAAACAGCTGTGGTCGTATTTAAATTTAGCATTTGAAAAGTGCTGGAAAGGGATTTTTCTGTGTTACAATATGTTTTGTCTGAGAAGGTTTTATCAAGGTTCTACCCAAAAAGAAAAAACGAGAATTTTCAAATGGCATTTTCAGTATGTTTATTGTAATTATAAAAACAAAACTGGGGCCACTGGGCATGAATGTTATTGGATTAATTAGATGAGATTGAAAATCTGACAAAAATGACTGAACATGAACAGCAAAAACCCTGAAATTGCCTACGAGAAGTTAAGCAGTATTTCAAAAATAAAGTTAGGCCATGGTGTTGCCTTTTTTATATTATGGACTTTTCGAATTTTTCTACTATATATTTTGTTGTATAGCTTTTAGCGGTCGCATGGCTGTACTAAATACCGTTAAATTTCATTAATAAACGTTTCGATTAAAAAATTACATATGTTTCGAAAGTCAACTGGTGAGCACAATACGAACTATAATTCAATGTTGCTATTTCTTTACTCGAATATTTTTTTCACTTTTTACAATTTATACAAAAAATTTTTTTCATCGTTCTTACTTGTTCACTGCATTTATGTACATGTATAATGAAATTTTTCAATACGTTTGAAAAACAGGTATCAGCATTCTGAAAAATAAAATCTAAATTAATAATAAAGTATAAAATAGTTAATCACTATTTTTGTATAATGTTTTCTGTCATAATTCACTGAATTCATGTCGTTTTGCTGTGTTTAAAGTGCAAATTAAACGAACTAATATAACTAGAGAAATTAATTCTTTTGAGTACCAGTTATGATTAGATTGTATAAAAGCAAACTTCCTAATGAACCAGCATCAAATTAATTAATGATTGAATGTTTTCAGTCTTATCAACGATTATTTAAAATAATACAGGTAAAAGATTTGTCTGGCATGAAACGAGTAGGTAAGCTAAAGTCAAAAATTGATATTGCATGACACATCAATAAGTTGATGTGAAAATTGTGTTTAACATTAAAAAGAGGAATATAGAATATATGCCTGGAAAAAGGATCCACAATCTTCTCTGAATTTTGTATTTTTGGTTTAGATGGTGCCTGATTTCGTGGGGCACGAAACAAGTTCCTTAAAACATCTTTCTTTTATCAAACAGATTGTAGCCAAAATGAAAAAAAACAAAGAATTATAACGCATTAGTTAAACTTTTCTGGATTAAACTCCATTAAGTACGCTCGGGGTCGAAATATTGGGAAAAAGGGGATTACGTGCAGGCTCGTAGAGGGGGTAGCCAACACTATTACAATAATTTTGTGGTCAGACTAAAAATAACAATGTTGGAAAAATGTAAACTGTATCTTTCCAACATACATTTCATTACCCAAAAATAAATAACATTTTATAACTCTAGCACGGGGAAGCTTTTCTGGACCTTCACACAGCACTAGAGAAAAAACTCCGTAAAAATAAATAAAAGAAAGGAAAGATTATGGAATATTTGCCAGAAAGAAACAATCCACATCTTTTCTGGATTGTGCACTGCATAATTTCTCGTTTAGATTTTGGTTTTAGTTCACTCAAAAACATTATACTAAACATTTGTATTTGATAGACCTTTAATTGAGCAAATTTTGTTTATGATGTTTTAGTGTGATTTAAATCAAAATCTTCAAAATTTTATGAAATTTGTGTCAAATCATGTAATTTCGGAGTATTTTAAAAATTAAATGAATTTCTATGTGCCATGTGACCGTTCCACAACCAATAAAGCTTAAAACAACTGTTGAGTTTTCTTTAAATAGGCATTTTTCAATATAAAGGATATATATTAAGATATATTAGACACTTTTCATTTCTGACAAATTCTTGGGCAAAAAACGCGACTAAGACCTTTGTCCTTTTTCGCATAATCTTTTACAGGAAATTTCTGCATTTGTTTGACAATTTTGAATTTTAGGTACTAAAAATATAGAAAGACTTCTATAAGTATGGCACCTAGTAGTTATAACTATCGCTAGATTGTGCTTCTTATTTCCATTTCGTTGAATTTGAGTACTTTTTACAATGTTTGGGTTTCGGACTTCTTACGTTTTTGTTCTAATGTTTTTTTTTCCTTGAAATGTACATAAAAGGAATTCAAAGATATATGTACCAAAAGGGCAGACAAAAATAGTTAAGTCGGAAGGCAGACAAGACCATGGCCAACAAAATAAAACGATAAACAAATATAGAACATACAAAATTACACTAAAAAATACAAAGCATATAACAGCTCACCGTATTTATATAACATTATTTTTAAACAACCATTTTAATTTGGTTTATTCTAAAAAAAAATTATGCACTTTTAATTAATTATGCACAAAATGCACATAAATCATTAATTAGGATAAAAGTTTTATTATCAGGTCAATATTTCATCATATAATCGTAACGGCTGTTTTGGTTTTTGATAACGATTCCAATGTATTTCGCAGAGATACATTTTTCATCTTTCCAACTTTGACAGCTGTTATAAATGTATTACAAAAACCAATATCAATTTGTTTTAAAAATTCATTGCTTGTTGAGTTTATATTTGACTTATCGGCACTCATTACGTCATCAACTGTATATTTTATTTGGTTCATGAATGTAGCTAAAAGTTTTTTCCTTAAACTTTTACTCAGAATACAGGTGCATTTTGTGTTAAATTATTATTTCAAAAAATCAGTAAATGATCAATATTGTTTAATAATGGATAAAATGATTAATTATGTTGAAATTAAAATAATGAATTTTGAAATCCAACCAAACTGCAATATCTCAATTCCTGCCAACAATATCAGATTCATAAAAAAAATAATTCGTGAATAACATTTAAACATGTCGAAAATAATAATGAAAAATATTTTTTGCAAAAGACATTGAATATCAAAATCAAAACCATAGTTTATTCAATTAAATATCTGTATGTTACTTCATCTCTACGAATTACTGGCAAGCAGTTTCTTTATTCTAACAAAATGTATGATTTAAGCGTCAATTTCAAAAGGTTAAGTTGAACACTACAAGTAGAACTGAGGCCGTAGAGTTACTTATTAAGTATGTGACATCTATCAAGTAGTGGAAACAAAATTTTAATAGTGTTGTTGATTTTAAAGTTGTTGACAACATTACATGCAAAACTAATAAATATAAAATTGTTCCTACATCAAAAACGTCGAAACTGATCTTTCATTTTTTCTCCTTTAAAACGTTTTAAAATATTGCAAACATTTGAAAACTTTATTTTTTGTAAATTTTAAAAGCTAATTATTTACATTTTAATGTCATCACATTTTATTTTGGAGGCCTTACAGCTTTCTGACTGTGCGGATCTTTGTTTTGTGACACCCATATAGTGACCTGTAGATTTCTGTTATTAAATGTTTTGGATGACTTTATATTGCACATCTTCATTACATCTCCAGTAGCTTTACTACAATGAAAGAAGCTGTATTTTACCCCCTTCTAAAATGGAGTGGCAGCGAAAAGAAAGGCAATGGTTACCTCCGTTCTGCAGGCACTAGTCTTACAACAGGAGCTCCAGTTGCAGAAGAGACGCTATTGACACCCATGCTCTATCAAGTTCTTACAGCTCATTAGGAGAGCTCAGTAGGTGGTCAGTTGCTTAATTTTATTTTTCGACCGTATGTATCAATAATCGAGCGACAGAATTTCACACAGTAACTTTCACCGTTTGACAGTCTCTTTATTAATTGATCTTGTCCCCGTCTTAAAATGACCCGCTTAACAGAAACCAATCATCGTATTTTTTGTTTTTCGCCATTTTACCAATTTATCCTGTTTTTAATCGCTCACACTTTTAACTTCTCCCAGTAATTATGATGAAAATAATATATACAATTATGTACCGCATAAAATCAAACAGGAGCGACAGACTTTTTGTAAAATATTATTAATACATATTAATATATTAATATCTATTGTCTATATAATTTCAACAGTTCACGGAAAAGTCAGTTATTTGATATTTCCATCTGTAATGGGTGATTATTTATTTAACAGTTCTTTCACCTTTCCAATAACTTTCAGAAAGTATTTATTTAATCTCATTACTAACAAAACAAAAAGCTGTTGATGAATCATAAAATGAAATCTTTTGATATTTAGAGTAAAACACTGCTGTACTTAGGCTTGTTACATAGAATGTATACAAAGGGGTATTAATTTCAAGATTCAAAACTGATTCTTTATGGAATAAGCCAGTATCAAAAAGAAAAATTTTTAATTCCATTTGTTAACTTTGAATGACAAAAGCTGGCTAATCACATACCAGGGGCTCCACGGAGTCTGCAATCGCTTACCTGGCAAAGATTTTGTCGAACTGTATTTGTCTGTTTTTTTTTTTTTTTTTTTTTTTTTTTTTTTTTTTTTTTTTTGGTTTTTATTTTTTACAATTTGGTACATGATTGAAAAGAACTATCTGATTAACATACGCCAATTAGAACACATTATTTTTGTGAGAAACACATCTTGAACATTCATACCATGTTTAGTTTCAGTGTATGTTTGCTAAGGAACTACACATGCATGATATTAAGTCATGTAGTATCCGAGAATATACTCATTGATAAAATAAACCAATAAAGCCAATGGTGAAATGTTGGTAAATGGCCAATTTTTGGTTAAATTTTGGTAGTTTGCAAATGAAACATTTACACAAAAATACACATGATGGTTGGTCACACGGTCAATGATTGAGGAGTGACTATTCTGTAGTATTCCCAAAGATTAAGTGCACACCAACCTTAATTCGCAACCCATATAGTATGTGACAAAATGAGTCTGAGGCAAGGCTTAACTAGAATCATGACAGCAATTTTAAATTTCCGATCGGCAAACGATTCACAAGTTATATACAGGACCATCTAACAATCTTTTCTGCAAAGTTACAATCTAATCCACTTTGTAGTTTCTGACAAGAAGATGTTGGAAATCTGGACCTATCGGAATAAAAAATTTGCCCTTAGGGCCATGTTAAATTTTGAATCGGCACCAATTTTACACATCTGGTAGAGGACCAGCCGCCTAACACTTCTGCTAAGATGACGACGCCGCCGCCGACGACGACGATTTGTTTTACAGAATTCAGTGTTGTGTCTAACCAATATTGATTTATACATGTGCATAATATACCAAAGACAGGTATATGTCTTTGTAACTATATTGTATATTGATTTTGGTTTAATTCCCCCTTTTTAGAATATTAGACTAACAATCATACAAATGTAGGAAACATGTATTGAGGGTGTAACACCAAATATTTAATGGCATTAGCATATTATTTGATTTCAATCTCCTTACAAAAATTCTCCATATTGATTCAGCATTGGTAATTTTGTATTTTGGAACCACTGGGTAGATGTCTCTACTGGTGGATCAGGTTTCCTCGAGGATATTCACCAGCCCAGTTGTCAAACTAATATGACATGAAATTAACCAAACAATGTTTTACAGAGTTATGCGTCATTTGTTAAAAATTAGAAAGCATGAAGATACCTTAAGACCTCGAAAAATATTGCACGTAGTAAGTGCCCTTGCCGTCGGATTAGGCTTGGCTTCTCAATTCGATTAATTTGGATTTTAGTGTTTCTGTTGTTATGTTCGGATCTTGGACTTCCTATGTTTTGATTCTATTGCTACTGATGAGAGGTTAGTCTTTGAAATTTACATAAAGCGTACAAAAATTTTCCATTTCAAATCAGCATTGCTAATTTTGTATTTTAATATTGTGACACGAATATCCTTCACCGAAACTCGTTTCATGACAGTCCGTTTAACGTCATTTTTGCGTATTTGAAATGGGACCTATCACTGAACGTTCCCTTATCACCCTATTTATATGCATATCTTTTATAAACTTAAAAGAAAAACAAGACGGCAGAATTCTTTTATAACTTGTCGGTACAACGACGATTTGAAATAAATCAGCTCGGAATAATCTTTTAAGTTAAATATTAAAATGCATAGCGACATTCGTTTATGAAATAAAAATAATTCAAATATTTTTACGACTTTTTTATACAAAGCTTTAAGATTAAGAAATGCAAAACATAAACGCAAATTATCAAACGTAACTGTATTTACAAGAAAGAATTTGGAATGTATACCAGAAAGACACAATATACATCTTTATCATTCCGAACTGTATAATTTCGCTTTAAGCTGTTGCCTTTAATTCGCTTGATTTCAGAGGTACACGAAACTAGTTCTTTACAAAATAGAGCCGTATATTTATGTCTCTTATCAAACAGATAAGTTTGTTTACTAATACATGTACAAAACAACACTTTGTTGCTTAATTTAATTTCGTGTACTAGACACTTGCAAATTAGAGTTAGCATCTTGTGATTGTAATTTGTTTGTTTGTATGTTTGAATGGGTTTTAACGCCACTTTCAACAATTTTTCAGTCATATCGCGGCGGTCAGTTTTTCTGGTGGAGGAAAACGGAGTACCCGGAGAGAACCACCGACCACGGGCGGGTAACTGACAAACCTTGTCACGTGCGATGCGAGTTAAACGCAACCCGTTTTTGTATGGTACAAACCCAGGCGCGAACTCACGCCGTATTGGTGA
>JAULBM010020778.1:0-11368 GCA_032357055.1 Geukensia granosissima | reverse complement strand
TACTTTTCCTACATTGGGCCAACGTAAAAACAATGTTGGACATCAATGTAACGACAAGAGTGAAAAAATATTTCAAAAATGTTCATTAACATTCTTTGGAAACGAAAAACCAGTACATGTTTTATCAACAAAGGTTTATTATAGTTTCACCTTAAACGATGTGTAATTGGGCCGATGTTAGCCCAACGCTGCTTAGCCAACGCCAACTACTACCCAACAGTGCAATTATTTGCCAACGTTGGCCCAACGTGTACGTGCTGACTGGGTATCAACCCCAGGGAAGTGATAAATACTGGTACATATATCAACCTTATCAAAAGTCATTAATTGTATAATATATTATCATTTGACTTGACTTTGATGTTAAAAACATATTCTGCGTTATTCGGTTAATTGAAAAGTACTAAAAAAAATTGTCGAAATATAATGTTGTTAATGTCTTTTTATTAAAGATTGTAGTGCCAGTGGATATATAACAGGAATAAGCAAAGATAATGTAGACCTCTCAAAAATCGTAATCGACCTTGGACATGGCAACTTCTGTCACTATTCAGAGTCTTCGTGTAATCAGGTAAATAATATATATTTGAAAGTTGGCTAAGTTTTGCCACTGATATAAGAAACACTTGTCACTTAACGATAAATCACTCTATTCAAAATTGGCAGTTTTTTAACTGATCAAAGCTTATACATGTATGTACAACGCGGTGGGTGTCTTTAAAGAGGCAGAATCTTCTTACCCTTCCGAACCACATGAGTTCGCCCACGGTTTTTGGTGGGGTTCGCATTGTTTATAGTTTTGGGTTTTAGTTTTATATGTATATATGTAATGCTCCGTCTTGTTCGTGTTCGTGTTTTTTCTGCCCCTTCGGTTTTCGTTCGCTTCCTCTTATATAAGCACAAGCAAAAAACATGAAATAAACATGGGGTTCATAGATGTTGTTTTGGTGCTATACCATGCGACAAACATTTTATTATATATCTTCTTGCGTAAGGTGAATATTCGATTATATTTACAGGAATTATACAGGTTATAATACAATTGTTTGTAATTCCCAGTAATAAACGATTTGTGTTTTTCCTCAGAGTGAATTGAAAAAATGATAAAAACAAAAAATACAAAACTACATTTTCGATAATTCAAATAAAATAAGGTTATAATTTTTTTTCACCTAACATTATTTTAAATCCTGGAGTAACAAAATAACATGGCATTCATACATTCATTTTTTTTCTCGGTGAAACATTATCCTGGTTTTTGTACGGTTCATGTTACTTCAGCTTAAATTTTCGGTGTAGTGTTATGTACGTGTGTTCTTTGTTTGTCTTTTATTTCATTTTGTTGGCCATGGTCTTGTCCATTTCCCGACTTGCGATTTCTGTCTGCCCCTTTGGTATCTTCGATTCCTTTTCTTTATCTTATTTACATATGACCAGCCTATTTAGCCTACATGTCCATCATTTGATCGGACGAACTGACGCTATGTTGATTTGCAGAAAAAAACGACAAAACAAGGGAATATATCAAAAGACCTATTTGCATTAATTTTATTTGTTTTGTTTATAAAAGTAACCAACTTTTTCAATAGTCAGGATTTTACATAGCCCATACAAAACCACCTGACTAGGGTGTAACTGGGCTTTGACATGCATGAAATGACTATTTTAGAATATAAAATTATGTTTAATCCTTATTCTGAAAGCTGATATTCCCTCTAATAAACATTCATATTCTAATGTAAATCATATTACTTTCACACAAAGCCACTTACACATAAACAAACACATCCATTCATCTTTCAATATTCACTCTTTATATAGTGTTCTTTTAAAATAACTCCAATTGGTGAAATATTTCAAAAAAATTCAGAAGTCTTTGGACGGTCAAAAAATAAATGTTCAACTATTTCATCGTCAATATTACAAAATGAACATAACTTTGTGTTTTTATGTGGATTTGAAAAGAAAGGTATTGGTTGGAATAACTCTATGAAGAAACTTAAACTGAAAGTTAAGTAAATAAGTATTCTTACAATATGTACAACACCTTTTCATAATATCAAAATACTTTGACCAGTCTGGAATCTCACACATCAGTAAATGTTTCCATTTCAAAAAAATTTCCACTGGGAATTTAACATATTTTAACAATCTCATAGTAAATAAACTTTATTCCCTTACTAGTACACAGCTTTTGAAGAAATACATCTACAGGAATAAAGTGTTCCATATAAACATTATCATAAGTTTCTCGTAAACATTTTTTTACATCTCTAGGTATATTTGAAATAAGACTATAGTATTGTAAAAAATTAGTTGTATTTGTTTTATTTTTAATAATTTCAAATGCAAAAAAGTCCTTCCTTAAGGAATCAAATATATTACACAAATATTTAATACCTCCATTTTCCCATTTCAGAAAATGAGAAAAATCTTTTACCTCTATAAAATTCAATATATCAAGTGACAAACATTCTTTGATATTAATTTTTGTTACAGGTTTTGCCAGACTTAGACTATCTAACACAGATTTCCAAAATAAATTACTTATGTTCATGGAAATTTCCTGAATTTTAAATTTCTGTAATGTTAACACCCTTGCACCACCAAATTGGTTTAATATTGACATTAAAATACTTTGCCACCCCCCTGATGGATTTGATAAAAACCTTTTCACCCAACTAATTTTCAGATATGCAATAAAAGAAAATAAATGTATCATCTTTAAACCCCCTTCCAGATAGTCACCAATGAGCGTGTTTCTTTTGATTTTTTCTGTTTTACCATCCCATATAAAATTATAAAATAATCTGTTTATCTCATTTAACTTAGTTTCACCTAAATTCGGCAATGAGGTAAACAGGTGAATTAATTTTGGAAGTGCTAAGGTTTTGATTACAGTTACCTTACCCATTAGAGTAAGTTTTCTATGCTGCCAGCTTTTTAAAACTCTAGAGACATGTTTTGTATTTAGTCTTGATAAAAAAATATAAATGACAGCTTTGGAAGCCTGGTATCTTAATGACAAATATTACAAAATGTTCTCCGCTGGAACCAGAAGACCAAATGATTTACTTTACCTACATGTATTATTCCCATGGCTCACTACAGTCATTCTTTTAGTTGAAATGAAGCCATGTAATGTACCAACTATTAAGTTTTCAGACTTTGTTTGGTGTATATCTTCATTTGAAATAAAGATACAAAATTTAGAAGGTGAGCTGAAGTCCAACCTTCTAAATATAGTATCTGTGTTTTCACAGATGATAGACACCAAACAAAGTCATATTACTTTTATATGATATCTGAACATTTGACTCTTTGATATATTAAAAAATGAAGTGACATTTGAAGCTAGTGGTAGACTTTACAAACAAGGTGATGAAGTTAAACTTATTTAGCTAAGTTTTTTCTAGCACAAAAAACCTGTATAATTATATCGCTGCATTGGTCCAAATGTATTTTACATATATTATATTTTAATTCTATACTATTCATAGTGTTGATTTAAAGAAGTTGGTCACATGCGTAATTGGTTTGTTAAAAAATTGAGGACAAATGCTAAAACACTTCTGGTCTCAATTACTGTGGATATAGAGTTTTGTAAGAAGTCACAAGATTGTCAAACTTGACTGTTGATTAGCTGGTGCACTGTTAACTACAGATATCAAAAGTTGTCATTTTGTCCTGATAATACATGTATAAGTAATGAGGCCACATTTGGAAATTCAGGTTCTCGATGGAACGAGTAGAACAGTATCTGTATTTCTAAAATTGTAGACAAAATTGTATCTGTAGATTTCCATTATCAAGATTTTACATTTGTTCACAATTGGACATCATGCCTGCTTCAAAACAAGGACTTTATGAAAGTGAAGAGACATACATTTATTTCCACCAATCATATGAATTTAAGAAACTTAAGACTGCCAATCTCCAGGTATCATGGAATAATTAATTTCAAGGGAGAAATTTTTTTCAAACTAAACAAATCAGAAACAAGAATTCGGCTTTGATTGTACCAAATTTTTCTGGCCATAATGTATTTCTAGATTATCCTTCATCAATTTTAAACCGTTTGAATCTAAGAATATTTTTTTTTCTCAATTCTACATTTGTGTAGAAGGTTGGTAATTAATAAGTTGACTTTTCTCTAAAAATTCTTCGACATTGTTTTATTTGAAGTTAGTCAGACATGTAGCTCTTTATATTTTTCAGGTTGACAGCCAATTACAATGTGACCTTTCACAGTAAATGATGGGTTCTATCCCCCCAGATACTTACAGAAATATACAACAAAGACTGCAAGAAGACCCAGATAATATTGAGTGGACATCAGCTCGCCAGGTGTCCATCCTAAAAGGTGAAACAGGAAAATTGGGCATTAAAGTCAAAGGTTACCAGGTAATTAAGCTTATTTTCAGCTAAAACACAGGCTAAAGCCAATTTACTCAATGATAGAACATAGTGAACATCATATTATAAAAACTTTTTCAGATGAAAGTTGATGGTAATTCTGTTGATCTGGTCTAACCTTGGATAGTTAGTGAATGTAGTCTCAGCAAAAGCCACAACAGTAGATACTATTGTGCTCAATTTTTATAAACTTTAAATAAATGCACAGAAACTAATGTTACTGAAAATAAAAGAAAGGGGGAGGAGGGTTCTTCTCAAAAACTTTAGCATATTGATGTGAAACTTAAGTAGAAGGGTCCTATGGTGATCCTTCTTAAGGTGTACCCAATGACAGTGACACCCAACCAAGTTAGCCCCACATTGGAACATAATTCAGCATGATACCCTTCAGGTAACTCATTGGAAAATCTTCCTTTTGAAACTACTTTCTCATTTGTAACCAAACTTTGATTAATGGTTACTAAGTCCCTTTTAAAATTGTATTCGATGACAACACCTGCCATCCAAGATGGTGGCCCTAGCTGAACTTCATCATCTGTAGGACTCTTTGGAATATTCATTAAAAAATCTTGTCTGGAACTACCTGCCAAATGATACCAAACTTTGGTTGAATGGTTACGAAATGGCTCCCTTTAAGAATTATATCTGATGTTACTACCTACAAAGAAATATTGCTGACTAATCCAAAATTAGCTCATTTTAGGACTTAATGGTATTTTCATTTAAAAAATCTTCTTGACTGAAAAACTTGCCCTCTTGGAACTGTAGTTAAATTGAATGGTATCAATGTCATCTTTGGAAACTGTATACCAGGTGAGCAAAACAGAATCCTTGGAGCCTCAGGTTTATATTAATGGCAAATGTGGGTTCTAAAGGAAATGTATAATATTTATAGGGGTCAGTAATATATATCACCATGTGAGTAATACTGGTTAAGTCCACTTTGCCTATAGTTTTTTGTATAGTATTTCACTTAAAAAACCGTCTATAAATAAACTTTTACATCAATTTATATTCTATTAGTTGTATGATTTTTATATAAATTTCAAATTTCGTTTAGTGGGGGTATTTTTGAAATCTTTTGATTTCTTTGTTGAGACTGTATTTAAATCCCAAGGCATCTCTTAAGTAATAGAAGATGTTATCCTGAAAGGCTATATGCCATGTTTTGTTCCATTTTATGTGTAGACAATAATCATTTTGTAATACATTTCAAGAAGGAAGATTTAGTCTGGTTAAATATAAACATTGTAAATTGGAAAATTTATTACATTTGTCAAGTCTCAAATTTGTTTAGAATGTACATAAATAGGTAAAATTTGAATAATGAGCTTAAAAAATGAGTGATTTATAATGATTTTAAATCATACTGTTTATTTTTTTTACCTATATATGATTTCTAGTTGTTGTAACTTATCCCCCAGTTAGGCATTTTGATCTATAGATTTTAAATTATAAATGTTATCAGAAGTGTACCAGGATGTTGTTCCATGCAAATTAGTTTGCCTACATTTATTGGAATTGCCCTGGCATCCAAGTCCATGTCCTGGCTATGTCCAAGTTTCTATTTATCCAGTTACTACAAGGTAGCTTCATGAAACCTAGCAGGATGGTGTATATGGTTTATTGGGGCATTGCGCATCATGTGAACCTAAATTCAGTTTACCTTGACCTTTAAGGTCTGTCAGGAACATTATTATTTGACTTAAAATTAGTTTGCATTGAAATAACATGCATGTTTAAGAGGCAAATTTTGATGCCTTGACCTGAAGGTTTATTCAGGAGAAACAGTTTTCAATTTAACATAGAATAAAACATTTTGGGAAGTTGCATGGATGGCAGTTTCAGCTTTGGTAAATTTCCTGGAAGATTCTCAGACCTCTTACATTTAGGTCACTTGCAATCATATGGAGTCTTATGGCAATTCCAACTATGATAAATTTCCTGGAAGTCATCTCACACTGGAAAAGTACTTAGCAACCATACACAAATGGAATTGCAAGATAAACTGCAATCATATGGAGATTGATTTTAAAATATGGCAGTTCCAACTTTGGTTATTTCCTGGAAGACTCAGACTTGTTGTCTTTAGAAAACTTCTTGGCTATACACTTACAGAATTTTATTTGATCTTATTAAATGATGAGGAGACTAGATTTAGAAATACTGACTTTTTCTAACTTTGGTAAATTTCCTGGAAGTTTCCTAAACCAGCTGCCTTTTGAAACATACCTGACAACCATACTCAAATGTAATCAGAAGAATAATTGCCCCTTCATGGAGTCTTGATATTAAAAATATATGGTAGTTCAAACTTTGGTAAATTTCCTGGAATTCCATCAGACCTGCTTACCAACCATATTCAAGTGAAATCAGAAGAGAAATTGTGATCATATGAAGTTTTTAAATTAAATAATATAACAATTCCATCTCTCAGACCTGTTATTTTGAACAATAATACTTGATAACCATACAGTCATAACTTCAGATGATCAGATACTCTAAAACCTGTTACTTTGTGAAAAAGTTCCTAGCAACCATAAAATCAGAATCAGGAGATCAGTTGTGATCATATACAGTGAATGTGACAGTTCCAACTTTGGTTAATTTCTAGAAGATTTGATTTTGAAAAGCAATTGCAACTCCATATCTTTGTCTTTCATGGTTTTGCATATTCAAATTTTGCTTTTTTGTAAATGATAATGTCCAAAATAGCTGTGGTATAGGCAGCTTACATGTAGCAGGTGGTGTTTGCGGTCTCAAGTAATTTATATCAGTTTACCCAGAATTTTTTTTTTTAATTTACCTTTTCATTTTATATGCAAGACAAAGAAAACAATACCTGTTTCTGTTAACAGGCTATAAAAAGCTAGATAAGATTTTGATAGGTTGATTTTGGAGACACATTTAGACTTTAAAAATACTTGTCAAAAATGGCCTAAAATTAACGGAAGGCACTTAACATTAGGGTGGATAGGGTTAGCAGGAACACTGTATATTTTTAAACCTAAAACTGTAGGTGTTTTGAAATGATTCATTATATAACAATATATGCTTGAAATATCAGATACTGTACAAAGCATTTGCTTTCATGTTGTTAGTAAAGAATAAAGTCAAACAATCAAATTTCATGTAAGATTACACTTTCTGTCTTAAAAAGAAAGTTGATCAATGGGTGACAGACTTACTACCAATGCCTGCATGGAGTTGATGCAGCTTGCAAAATCAATTTAACAGGTACTTGCAAGATGTGAGAGACTTCTTAATATACATGATATTTTTGATAACTTTTTATATTAATATATTGAACTCTTGATCTAAAATCTGACAGAAGTCATAAATCAGTGTATTCTGATCACTTATTATTTCTCATGTCAAAAATTTTATAAGATATGGGGAATAAAATAATAATAGGTATCAAATTGCACACTATAAAAGGATCTTTTATATATGTTCTGTACTATTAATAAGTTTGCTAACAATCAGGATAGGTTTACCTAATCTAAGCAGCTACCTGTTAACTTTTTCCCCCACATATGGTGACAAGTGATATTTTACATACTTCCTGCTGTATATTTTTCCTGTACATATTGTACAATGTGCATTCTATATTCTGTTCACCTTCCTAAAAACAAACGGGAACATAGGAACCCTCTGCTTGACATAAGGGTTTATGTCAAATGAGATTTTGATAACTTGTATTTGGATTCTTTGCAGTCTGTAAACTTTGTATTTCTTGTTTTAAATTTTTTTTGTGTGAAACAACTGAGCCAATTACCCCAAAACAACTAAGATGTTCCACCACCAAACTTTTGTGAGGAATCCATTTTTGCCAACTAAAATGTTTTCCAACAACCAAAATAATATTAAGAAAGAATCCTACATGGAATTAACCTAAAAATCTGCTTGTCTGAGCCAAGTGCAACCAAACATTGGTGGAATGGTCTTTATATTTTTTATATTTATGTGGTCTTCTTCAGAAATGTGTCTGGTGTTCCCATTCACCAGCCAAAATGGCCACCACAGCAGTACTAATTTAACAGAGGACCCCATTGGCAATTCAGTAAAAACCTACTTAGCCAGCTGCAACAAAATTTTAATAGTTCAAGGGTCCTGATATAATCATGATAAGGTTACTGTCAGATGAGGGATTCAGGCTCTTTCAAGCCTCTGGTTATAGTTGTTGTCCATTGTGGGGAGGGGGGGGGGGTAAAATAAACAAACTTTTAACTTACAAGCTTGAAGCTGACCATATGTGCATTTTCTGGCAAACAAATTTGTTTCATTTATTATGCATTATATCATTATGTATCAGAATAATAAGCAACCTTGACATTTCATGGTCTCATTGAAACATAATTGAAAAAGTTTATTGATATTGATTACAATTTAAATTTATTTGAACAATAATAAAAAAAAACATCAAAGATTCTTGAGGTTTTACCTGGACTAGTTCCAAGTTTGATCTAATTCCATGTTATAAACCATGGGTAATTGGAAATCAATCTATTATATTAAATCTCCCAATATAATACTATTGTTTGGAATAATCAATGATTGAAACAGGTTATGTTTTGACAGTAGGTAAGATACAGTTAGGTAATAATGTTGTGCTGGATTTCAAGTTCACAAATTATTTGAGGGTAAGTGTCTTTTAAAAGTATCTTTCTTCAAATTTTAAACCTTAGTTATCATGGTGATACAGGTAGACAGGTGAATATTTGTTTTGGTTTTTCATGGTTGTTTACAAAATGTTCAATAGCATCTACAAAAGCATATTAATAAAACTCTAATAAAACTAGAATACATAGAACCCCATAGATTTGAAAACTCCTATTTTATTCCAAATAGTGTTAATTCTGTACTGGAACAACTCTATAACTAACACAGATTTGATGTTCCTATAAGTGTTTTACATATGGAAGTTCTATTGTATGCAAAGTTAATGATTATTTAGCTTGGTTTTATCTCTCTTGAGTAAAAATTTCCTCTTTCTGACCAGCTTTGATGTTTGTGCTCTCAATGTTATATGTTTTTTGGTCTTCTGACATTTAGCATACCAAGAGAAAGTTAATCCTTGAAAGATTCCTGTATAGTAACATATATTTTTTACCTATTATATAGTGACAGCAACATTGTAAAAAATTTTGAAAGCTTTTCATTGCTGAAACTGCTTTACTGAGATGAACAAATTGGGTATGCAGATGGTTCAGGCAGGTCTTGTAGCGGCTTGATTCCGTCCATCCGCCTGTCCGTCCATCATAAATGTCTTACACTAACTCAAAAATGATTTATTTAATTTTTCTAAAAATTTGATATGTTGTTGGGACCGATTATGCCTGGTTCCCTTTTGTATTTTTAATTTCTTAGTTTTCGTTACAGAGATGTGGGACTGATGTGTCGTAGACTAAGGGCTTATTTATACTTCCAAAGCGATCGTCGTGCTTCAGTCGCGCGAAAATCGCTGGGGTGTTTAAACTTGTCATAGTTAGTTTAAACTTTTAATCTCAGGTAAAATTGCGCGATGTTTGAGCGACAGTCGCGAGATGTCACGAGACAATTGCAGGATAAAGTATAAATGAGCTCTAACTCAAAAAAAGTGTGATCCGATTCTTCTCAATTTTGGTTTATTGTTGGGAATGATGCTGCCTGGTTTTTTTAATTTTTATTTTGGATTTGTCATTACAGAGTTATGGGATTTTGTTTGCACGAAATGGACTTTTATTTGATATGTAGTACACTAACTCAAAAACATGTTATCCCATTTTTTCCCAAATTTTGGTATATTGTTATTGCCTGGTTCCCTTTGGTTTGTTTTTAAACTTCTGAATTGTTGTTATGGAGTTATGGGACTATGTTTGTGCGAAATGGACTTTTTTCTGATAGGTTGTTCACTAGCTCAAATTTTGATATGTTGTTGGAACTTTTAATGCCGGGTTCCCTTATGTTTTTTTTAACAATTTCTGATATGTTGTTACAGAGTTATGGGACTTTATTTGCACAGAAACATGTTGTACACTAACTCAAAAAAGCCTTATTTAATTTTTCTCAAATTTTATATGCTGTTGGGTTAAAAAAAATGTGATTTTGCAGGAGATGAGAAATTTTTATTTTTCATCCGATTTTGATGGGATTTTTTGCATTTGATTCCTCCCAATGAGAGCTTTCAATAATAAGTCAACAGATTTTCTCTATCTCGTACCGTTTTCGAGCTATAAGTGGTCAAAGTAGTGAGGGGAGAGGAATTCAATTTCGTTTAATGTGAAAAAATTTTTTTTTATTATGATGGGTTTTTTCCCGAATGATTTCTTATGAAATAATTAACAAAGTGATACCACTTTTGAGGATAATACGAGTCAAAATAATTTTTTATCCAGTAATATCACTGTGTCCAGCATTTTACTGTGTGCAGCAATTTACTGTGTCCAGTTCTATACGGTGTCCAACACATTACTGTGTCCACACTTACCCAAAGGGTCTTTTGTTCCCTTTCACATTTCAATGTGCTGCGGTCGTATCATGTTGCGCTTGCGAAGCACCTAAGTTGAATATTTTATTACTACTCATATATTTTCCTTTTCAGTTTTCTGGTAAAAGGAATTCTAAGATCGATACCACAGCGACAGACAGAAATCGTCAAGTCGGAAGACAGACAAGACAATGGCCAACAAAATGAAACGGAAGACAAATATAGAACATACAACACTACACTGATAACTAAAGGTGGAGTAACATTAACCCTACAAAAACCAGGGTGAGTTCAGGTGCTCCGGAAGAGTAAACAAGTCCTGCTCCACTAGTGGTACCCATCGTGGTACTCAGTAGTCAAAGCCGGTGTAAAGTCACAATCGTTGTTAGTCACAACCGGTATAGAAATAGATCTGTATTCATGACAGTCGAAAGATATCCATTGTCATCTGTGAAATGGATATTTCGTACCGGTCAACCAAAT
>JAULBM010020767.1:0-11368 GCA_032357055.1 Geukensia granosissima | reverse complement strand
CAGCATGCAGACATTCATAAGTGAGCTAATTTATGTTAGTTGAGCGGTACAGACTCAATATAGCCTTTAGTTTATTGATTCTGCTTACATGTTGTACTTATAATCCTTATTTCAACTGAAAAAAGACATGGAGTATATTGCCAGTAGAAGGTGAATTACAACCCATTCACGAGAATCTTGCTGATCGTGGTAAAATGGATCAGTAAAGGGTAAATAAAAATTAGAACAGCAAACAGTTGCGGATCCAAAGGGGGGAAGGGGCACATTTATAGGAAAAATAGAGTCCAAAAAATTTTTCGCCTCGCTCCGCTCGGCGATTTTCAGGATTTACGCCCCCCTTTCCAAATTCCTGGATCCGCCCCTGTAGATTATAAATGAACCTGGAGCAAGAGAAAAATCTCAGCTAGGGGATTTACAATGTGTAAGAGAGATGACGCTATTGGTGGGATTTTACAAAAAGTCCTGCAGAATGCCCATAGGGTAAACTATATATAACTTAAACTTAACTGCAAAATTTCTTTCTCATCTCAATGTAACAATGAATTGTACCACCGACATAAATCAACGTAAATATACCACAAAAAGAGTTACCTGACGTGCAAATAGGTCCGTTTTCAATCATAAGACATATATGATACGAGTTTTTTT
The DNA here is from genome assembly GCA_032357055.1 of Geukensia granosissima. NCBI lineage: Eukaryota > Metazoa > Mollusca > Bivalvia > Mytilida > Mytilidae > Geukensia > Geukensia granosissima. The sequence goes on along the minus strand of JAULBM010020767.1, from coordinate 10,720 downwards.
CTCTAATTTTTCTTTATTTGTTCCTTTTCAAATTTTGAACACTTCCTAAATGCCAGCAAGCTCCAAATCTCTACAAATCTCATATCTTAAGTCAATTGGAAATTCAATACGGCTGTCAGGTCCCATTGTACTAATTCTGTTTGCTGAAACTTTCACAATACTCTTGCCAAAAATGCAGCGTATTCCACTGTGCTGGCGATTTACCAATCCTGGAATGGTTTACCAACCAAACACGTCTCGATCCATCATACACGCATAAATACTATCAAAAAATCTGAAACACTTTTGAATACCATATTTCATCTAGTTTTAAAGAGGGCTATCGGATAGTCTACATGTAATTTTAAAGGGGTCTCAAAGCTTGAAACAAACCTTCCACGCGAAAAGGCTTATATCTTAGAGCTTTAACAACACAAAAATATTTTACATTCCATGCATAGACAGTAATGTATATATTTTAACGGTTCAGGATTAAAATTTTCTGCCATTCAAGAATCTCTAGAGAAGACAATGTCCCCATGCATGGATCATTCATACATAAAGTCAATTTATTGGGTAGTTTCTGACAATTATATGAAGCCGGCTAAAATACATTGTGTACATTATCTGCTTCCGTTTTATGATCACCAAAACGATAAGTTTTGAAGAGGATCATCCCATGAACATTCCAGACAAGATTGGTCCCAATTAGCCAAGAGGTTAGGGATGGAAGACTAGAATGTAATTGTTTTATAACGGACGAACAAGTGCGACAAAGTGATGGCAACAGCTCTTGAAACACCTCTATAGAGAAGCAATTTGTAACTGTCGCCGCGGGGGAGGAATTATGACGACTACACAGTGTTCGGATTAACCACATGACCTTGGTGGGTTCAAAGCCCCTTTGCATGGGAAATTGTTTGATGAAAGGATTATTTTGGAATTCCAGGAATTCAGCTATTTCAAATAAAATGATGATGTGTTTTTTTCTTTTCTATTCCGAGATTTTGCAATTTATATCAATAAAACTGGCTTCGGGGTTAATGTTAAACTAAAACATAAAATCGGTTTTGGGAACATATTTGGTGGTTTTGGGAACATATTTGGTGGTTGTATAAAAAAGAAGAAATGCATGGTATCAGCTAGTGCCTATGGACCAGACATATATCAAGTATGTAATTGCGCTCAGCCCTACCCTAACCGAATTTGAAACCAAATATTAATAATTAATTTGTTGTGTAAACGGTGTGCGGAAACTTTGTTTACTATACGTGTTTTCATTCCAATATACGGTCTATATAAGCGGGGAGTAAAAAAATCTATGTACGTTGCACTACGCAGTTTCCTAAAAGCTGTAATTAAAAGACTCCATTTACGTTTCACAACAAAACAATAATTATAAACGCGTATATGGAAATATGCTTGCACCACAATGTCAAATGAAACTGGAATACAACAGTTCCATACTGTTATGTATAGAATAGAATAAGAATAAGAAGTTTTTTTATTCAAATTACTGGCCCGTGAAGGCAAAACATATAAGACAAATGAACCCTGCAAAAATATTAACACACATCAATACAATGATGATTAAGAAGATTCTACAACAAGAACATTAAATCACACAAATTTAATCAAGGTACAGGACCCGAGCCAACCTGATAGGTTATGAAATATTATGATAAAAGGGAATAATAAAAGAACAAAATGTATATACAACTTCCGCTATATATGTATTCTAAGCAGTTACAGAACAATAATTTCTAGATATGGTAGGGTTACAGTAAATTTATATATATATAGATATATGTGTTTAACTTTAACCGTCATTTACTCTGTTCAGTGCAGTCAATAATATACCTTCCAAGCAAGTTGAGAATGGTAAAATTTTCATTAATGAAAAGCCACTGAAATTTTTGTTCATCTGATAATAACATAGAATTTGGACATAGTTTGTAAAATTATTAGAGTTATCGTCCTTTATGGGATTAGATGATGTAAATCCCAAACCCAGCTTTGATGAATATTAAGAAAAAACTTGCACTTATTTTGACAGCAAATCACTTACATTCAGTCCTACTAATTTGCGATAGACTTGATAGACTTTTAAAAATTTGTTTTTCAGATTCTGCTGAAATTTGGGTTTTAAATTCTACAACCGGAGGCTTAAAATGGACATCCCCTAAAATAATGTTCGGTAAAAGAGGCTCATTCGACCGGAACCGAGTGGTGCTGTCTCTAAAGAATACTTGGCTATATCCTATATATTATGCAGGAGGTTGGAGTAGAGACCAATATTCCAATATCAAGGAGAATTTAGACCATAACGTTTTTAGTAAATGGCTAGATCATCCGGTAAAAGACTCAAACTACTTGGTCCAACCGTCTGTTGTTAGGCCAGTGGCAGGTAAGTAATCTTTATGTTCTAATTCTACTTGGTCCAACCGTCCGTTGTGAGGCCAGTGGCAGGTTATTAATCTATCATTGCAACTGTTATTAGACCAATGCTTGGTAGTTATAAGGGAGTACCAGTAACAGTAAACGGCTCGTTAATGCAACATTGCAACCGTGGTGAAAACAATATCAGGTAAGGGGAGCCGCCATTGCAACCTCTTTGAAACCACTCTAAATCCATGGTGTGACCAGTATTAATTGTAAAAGGATCAGTCATTACGGTCGTTTTGAGACAAATTCAGAGTTAAGGAATTCGTAACGTCTAAGGTGATACCAGTTCAATGTCAATGGGTCAGTCATATGGGTCATTTTAAGTGGAATTTCCTGTCCAGCTGTATAAAATAAAAAATGCAGACACGATATAAAAATAGGAGATGTGGCATGATTGTCCATGAGACAGCCACCCACCAAGTGATCGTAGAATTTTAGCATGTTTTTGTGTCGCCTGCCCGCTTTGTATCTGTATCGTGTAACGCAGTTTTGAATCTGCAGCATGTCCACTTCCTGTTTGACGCAACTTAGAATATTTTGGACATAGACAAATTTGGTCACAAGATAATTTCTGTCACATTTTTCTCAGGAACCACAGTGGCCAGCTTCCTGATATATGGCACAGAGCATCAGTATAGAGAACTGTATCGTGTAACACAGTTTTGAATCTGCCGCACATCCACTTCCTGTTTCCTGTTGACGCAACTTAATGCATGGAAAAGGGGGGACTACCATTTCTAAATGATTACTCCTAATGAACCGTGCAGGAACAATTACCCAAACTTTAAAATGTGCTTTATCAATAACTGATGTATAATTCCTCGTATTTTCAATATCTCCGTTTTTTTCTTTTCCGCACTGCCAAAGACCAAGCAGGCGACACATGTCTTCCGAGGAAGACCCAATACTAAGTTTTTATTGAAGATGTGTTTGTTTTATTTTGGTTGCATTTTATATTTTTGTTCTGATTTGATGGATAGTTGAATTAAATCATTTGTCACGAATTTCTATTAGAACAGTACCCATTAAATTCTTTCAGCTTTTAAAACAAAGCAAAATCTTAATCTTTTAGTGATTTTATATATATTTATTATTTACACTTCTTAATTGGTTGCATTTTATAATTTTCACATGATTTAGGTACACAAAGATTTTAATGAAGGACATAGACATTGTGAATGGTGCAGGGAAGACAGACAAGATGAGGTTATTAAACATTCTCATGCAGCTGCGGAAGTGTTGTAATCATCCATATCTATTTGATGGAGCTGAACCAGGTTTGTTTTAGATCATGGTAACTTGTTTCATTTGTTGAATCATGGCAGTATGATTGGACAGAAGTTATTTCTACTTTATTTATCAGAGGGCACATAATTTTATTTTTTATTTAGTTGAAAGGGATAAGTTACAGAAAAGAACCATTTAATTTGAAATCAAGTGATTTTTAATAGGGACCAAATATTTTCCTCAATTATAGAAAATTTATTTGCATACTATACAAAACTTATTACAGTTCTTTAACATTTCATTGAAATTGGTATTCATTCAAATTGAATGTATAACTAGCAATCATTGAAACTGAATGTAAGACTGGTATACATTGAAATAAAGTCTATGAGTCAAAATTTGATTTATATTATTACTATTATGATATTTGATTCTCTCAATTCAGGAATCCTAAGATTAGGATTGTAAACTACCCGCCTAAGAACTGTAGTTTCCCTGATACTGCAGATTCTACAACAAAAAAGACACTGTTTATGCTTTTGGCAGGACAGATTTGTTCATTGCGATTCCCAATTTACATACTGGTATTTTGTTTAAAGTTTGCTATTGTATGTTTCATGAACTGAGTCTCTCACTTTTTACTTATTTTTGAAAAATCCTTTGAGGGATTCTTCATTATTCTTAAAAAATGTAATGTACAAAAACTTCCGGTAACTTTTGTATATTTCGGACTTTTTATACATGCTCCTTGTTTTTCTCCAGTAATTAGGAAAATTTGAAAATTTTGTTGTTTTCCATTATATCTGTTTTTGGTCAAAGGATTTATAATTTGTAGAAAATGAAAGTTATTTTGGTAGATTTTGTATCTATAGGCGGTACCAGAAATGTGAAAATTAAGACATTGTCAGAACTTAAATTTTTCACAAAATCAACAATTTTCACATGAGCACAGGACAAAAACAACACCTGTAATATTTTCAACACCCAATTTGGTTGATGGTAAGATAGTGTAATCTTTTTTTAAATTCCGTTTACAGATTTTGTTATTGCTTCAAGAATGAACAGCCAAAACATGAAAGACTCAGCTCGTTAAACGTATATTATAACTAATTAGTTCTCTTGATGAAAAAATCGTCACTGATTACAGCATGAATTTAGTTGATCTCTAATGTAAGAAAACAGCATAAGTGAAATATCTTCTGTTTGTTATTTAACAGGTCCACCATACACAACAGACATGCATCTGATAGAAAACAGTGGTAAAATGGTGATCCTACATAAACTGTTACCTAGGCTAAAGGAACAAGGTCAGAGTTTCTACACTTAAAAAAGCTTTGAGTTAGTTAAAATCAATAACTGAAAAACTTATATTTGATACTTTGAAAGATGCCAAAGGGTTTGTAATATTGGGTTGTTGCAGGAATATTGTCCTGAGTAAAATATTTTATTGCATGAGCTTGAAAGTGCAATTAATATTCTACGAAGGATAATATTTATTAATTTTCGTGCAAAACCCTTTTATTATGCAACACTCAGATCCATGTCCTCTCCTCAGATCCATGTATTATCATAACGTCAACCAAATCTGTGTCCTGTTTAATCATAATTAAACCATAAAATGCTAAAAACGTCAAATTTCAACATCAATGATGTCACATTTTTCAGAGCAATATTGCACTGAGTGCAATATTGTGGACTATTGCATGCTGATGTTTTGTTACGTTCTACGTAGAATTTAACGTCATTCTACAATAAAGTTAATTTTGGCATGACAGCAGATGAGTTACTAAGGTTATTCAATCCACCCATTGCTGTTGTTTCTATACATCGATAGGTTTCATTTTATGGTATGTTATTTGAAACATGATGTGTTCCAATGGTGTCTCATTTTTTGTGCAGATATCTGTCATTGCAGTGAAAATGTAACTTCTACATGTACATGTAAATTAAAATGTACATGTATGCATATTGATTTTGCTTCATTCCTGAAACTGCTTTGTGCAATTTGTATACATTTTTACTGGTAAATTTGTGCATACAGCATTTAATCTGTAAGAAGTCAATTAAGAATGATCAAACATCAAAGATTTTTTTCAATATTGTTTCTCATATGGAACTGACACCATTTATTCATTTTAATTAAGAATTCTGTTTTTTAAGTTTATCCATTTTGATTCCTTTATTAAATGCTGACACATATCAGCATATTTTCTGTTAATTCTGTAATTTTTTTTTTTTTTTTAGATTCTAGAGTATTAATCTTCAGTCAGATGACCAGACAACTGGACATTCTAGAGGATTATTGTTTCTGGCAGGGATACGACTACTGTAGATTGGATGGAAGTACACCTCATGACGAGAGAACCGTAAGCTTCTCCTTCCGAACTTTTTATTACCCTTCACTGCTTTCTTTTAAACTTTTAAATTGCCAGTTGATGAAAGATTGTTACAAACATTTTTAACAGAGATATTCCAAATTTCATTCATTTTGACCTACCATCATTGTTTTTGACATTATGCTGAAATTTGAAAATTTTTACAAATGTGATGACTTCCAATGTTTGGGCTTATCTTACACAATGAAGGTGAATCCAGAAAACACTTAATATATAATTTAATTGTATAAATTGAGAAATTATAAATGAGGAATCGTTTTTTATCTTTCAGGCTTTTATTCTTAATAATGTACAATCAATTAAGTAACACAAAAATATGTAATACATCATTATTAAAAGGTTAAATATTCTGGTCAAAGTAGGGGTAAATTAACTGCATTTTCAAATCATTTTTACCGTATATACTCGCGTGAAAGTCGATCCAAGTATAAGTCTGGGGGTAGTTTTCAGCTTGAGAATGGAGGAATTTGTGATAGACCCGCTTATTAGTCGGTAAGGAATTGGCCACTTGAATCTAGTCTTTGGATTGGAAGGAAAAGACCCAGGAAATGAAGGAAAGGATCCAGGATATAAAGGAAAATGTTTTTATGATAAAAAGAGATCAAACCTTATTCCTATGTTTTATTATTTTTATGTGTGTTTGCATTTCCTTGAATTTGTGCTAACGTTTTTGTTTTTGTTGTCTCCCTTTCTCTAGCAAAATATAAGAACAGAAACAGAACGCAACCTACCAGTTAAATGTTTTGTTTATTATCCTATACACAAGATTAACAATGACAATAATATTTTCAAAGCACTGTTAATAGTATAACATTTAATAAATAATATCAAGCACTAATGTCAGTTTATCATTATAATTTGATGAAATTTAAAGTTCATAAATCAATCTCTGGTATCATCCTGTGGAGAAATCCAAGGAACTCTTCATTGTCGTCATCATCAGCAAAAAGAAGGTGTGTCTGATAGTCTGCAAGTGGCATGTCATCATACATGTTGTTGATGTCAGTGGTTTCCTCAGTCTTAGTGGGTTCTTGGGAGGTATTTGACGATGTAAGAAGAGCTTCGAATAGGGCATTGTCTTCTGTGCTGTCCATCGAATTACTGATACCACATCTTTTGAATGCCTTAACATCCATGTCTGGATTTAGTGAGTCTCAGGCATCACGTACCCACTGGACTACAATTGGAAGACTGGGTTTCTTGATGTTGCCAGTTGGAGCGTAATCTTTGGTACCGCTGATCATCCACTGGGTCCAATATTCCTTCATTTTGACTTTAAATGGTTTGTTAAGACTGACATCTAGTGGTTGAAGTAATGATGTACAACCGCCTGGTATCACCACTTGGTGTGTCTAAATTCAGCGATGTTTGTGTTTTACCGAATCTACCAGGTGGGCGCGGAACATGTCCCATACCAAAAGACTTCTTTTGTGGATCAGGGCACCGGGACGTTTGGACCATATGCATACCTGTTTACAACTACGATTTGAGCGTATTTTCTACGAATTTTAGTCCCAAATTATGCCCTACGCCCTCGTGCACGTTTTCTACGCATTCTGTTAAAATCCGTTAAAATGATTTGTATATGCATTTGTTTGCCATGGGACGATTGCCGAACGCACCTTCATTCAGAAACTCTCGCGCCAGATCACAATGTCACGAAAAGACTGATAATATTTCGAATGGCATGTTCTTGAAGCGCTTATGGGGACAGAAGATTATCACTTCCCTTCAAACATTTTACTGATATATTCCAAACACATGTTGTGTTGAGCGTTCAATGGCGGCAAGCTGAAGCGAAAGAATGAAAGTCACAATGAAACAGTGGCTTCTGAATTAAAATATGTTTGTTGAATAAAGCTTTCATTTTTGAGTATCATGAATAAAACCAGACGGTATATCGTTTGTAACTAAATTTGAAACCAGGATTAAAAGAATCTTGTCCATGCACGCACACTGTACAGATACTTGATTCGGACTGAAGTTTGACCATTAAGCTTCATATTATACATGTTAGTCCCAAACATATTGGAATTAAAAATACTACACTAATAACTTGCAAATTACACCTTGAAAAGCCCACAAATTACACCGGCAGGCCAAAAAAGGTAAACAGGTCTGCATATGTTGTCAATCCACTTGTGCATGAGTTGTTCCACCATCCAACCTTTCTCATGGACCTCCACTAGTAGCCCAGATAGCATCTTTTCTTTTTGTTGGTTCTTGCGCTTGTATATAACCATAGGCTTGATTTTGGTTCCGTCAGCCAGACATGATAGTACTACAGTGAAATGGGATTTCTCTGCACCTCAAGTTTTTACGGATATCATTGAGACAACCTTAGTATCAACAACTCTGTTGGACGGCAGGTCAAATATCATTGGTGTCTCGTCCATGTTACCGATGGCTATCAATGGGTTGTTGTTCAGTTTGCGTTCTTTGATTGTGAATTGGTGGAAGCTGTCCATTTTCTGGTTGGTAATTTTTGTGCGATGTTGGTCTGCTGTCAGAGAGTGAGTCCATGTCTCTCCATGAACCGAGTGCACCATTCAGCTGAGGCTTTGAAGTCTGAGGGTGTTTGGTATTTTGGGTCCTTGGTGAGTGTCAGGGCCTGCAGTTGGATGGCAGGTCTGGTTACAACATATCCCTTGCTGCGTAGGTCAAGTACCCATTTGTTGAGGTCTTTCTCCAGAGTGGCAACTGGTGATGGGATGTGTCTTATTTTCTTAGCCAACTTCTTTATAGTCTGAAGTTCAGCTTTCTTTTTCTTCCAGTCTCTGATGAGTTTTTCGTTGATCTCGAATTCCCGTTCTGCCACTACATTTGAGTTGGTCTCAGCAAAGTTGACAACTTTAAGTTTGAAGTCAGCGTTGTAAGCTGTTCTTTTGCGTTTTGACATCTTTACAGTAGTGAGGTAATTTTGTGAATGATTTACAAGTTGAAAGATTGGCTATTTATGATAAATTTTTAACACTTCTAACTCTCAGTGATTAAAGAAGCCGTAACAATTAAAGGTAATCCTTACACCTCATTATACTTCATTTATCAGTTGTTGATTGAGTCTTTGATTAAATTAACAGGCCTTTGAAAAGTGATCACTGAGTAAACAATTACTGTTCCTTGATTTAATGAATTAATAATTTTTCTTGTTAATTAATTTTTATTAGAATTAATTTATTATTATTGGAAATTAGGTTTTTCTTGTTAGGAGGAAATTTAATCATCTAAATATATTCTATTCACCATATTTTATTTGAAAAATATCAAACTTATTTTTGTCAACTTCAAATTTCATACAACCGAGTTATATTTGGAGTTGGACCGTACCTTGCCATATATAGTGGTATAGCTTTTTGGTTATTTACATAACCGAAAATGTTTGAAAATGAAAAAGTACCGTGTGCAAAAGCAAATAAAAACGAAAGGAATACACAAAGTAAGAAAATAAACAACATTTACTGATTTTCTATGTTTTTTTTATTGATCAGTACATTTTTTGAATTCACAATACGACAATTCAACCATCCCACAACTCCAGAGGCCCCGTTGAGTTGATTTTAATCGTGCAGCCATCTTTTCTTTCCAGATTTTGACCAAGAATTTTTCATTCTACGACCAGGCCTCGCTTATAAGTCGGACCCCTATCCGAGAAAGGCTTTTCAGCTCCCCAAAAACTGACTTTTAAGCCAGTATATACGGTATTTATTAAAGTGCTTATTGCAATACATAATATGTTTACATATTTTGTATGTAGTATTTTTATGTTTCAGAATTCCATAAATGAGTTCAATGCTCCAGGAAGTTCAAAGTTCATTTTCATGTTGAGTACCAGAGCTGGAGGACTGGGTATTAATTTGGCTACAGCTGATATTGTCATTATATATGACTCAGACTGGAATCCACAGGTTGATCTCCAGGCCATGGTAAGTTTTTGGATGAACTTTGTTAGCTGTTATAATGACATTGGATAAGAACTCAGGTTGTTTCAATATCGTAACATTTCAAATTGGATTATCCACTAACTCTCGAGTATTTCCTCAAACAGTCTGATTTTTAGATAGGTAAATATGAGCTGAAAAAATTGAGGAATGTTTTAATGGAACTTTGTTAAATTCATATTGGTTGATACAGTAGTTTTTGTCTCGCCTGCGACGAAGTCTGTTGCGAAAGTGAGACAGGTGTTACTCCAGAGACAGAAAGCTTTTGAAAGCTCTATATCTCTGAAAGTATTAATGATAGGATGACCAAAGTAAGTGTGCTTATAGCTCCTGATATGAAATTATCCACCAACCACATGACATTGGTCCTTGACCTACTTTGCATGGTTCAGTGACTCTAAAATCTCCAGCGTCAAGTTTTCATGCTTACATCAGTTTCTCAGTAACTATATATGATAGGTCCGCAATATTTGGTATGCTTATACATTATTAGAAGTACATGTCAGTTTGCCAGATGTCTTTTGTTCTTGATCTCATTTTCACAGTCAATTGACTAGGGTCAAGTTCTCTTGCTTAGGTCTATTTCTCATTTATATAAGTGGTAGGTTACAATATTGGGTGTTTATTAAGGCCCTATAGTAATCACTCTGTCCGTCCATCTGTCTGAAACACATTCGTGTCCGCTCCAGAACTTTGTAACCAATTACTGTAGAGGGATGAGACTTTGCATGATTG
>JAULBM010020756.1:0-11369 GCA_032357055.1 Geukensia granosissima | reverse complement strand
CATATTATTGTAAAACTTTTCCATATTTTTCTTCTTAAAAAATTGTAAATTTTTCAATCTATGTCTTGTTGTAAGTTTCCTCCTGTGCCATAATCTTCAATTTGTTGAAGGCGGTCACTATATGGTAGAATAGAAAAAAATGTAGAATAGAATAAAAAAAAATCCCGCGCCATTGCTAGCGCGGGGATAAAAAGTGTCGCGTTCACCAATCATTGACTACTAACAAAGCAAAACCTTACTTTCAAAAAATATTCTTCATTCATATGAAAAAGTAAGGCGAAAGGCTAATGCCAAGGAGGCCGGATTTTTTCTTACATATGAAATGACAACGACTTTGATATTGAGGATTCAACGACGAATGTCTAGAGTGTAACATGGGCTGTTTACTTTTCCGGCCACCTGACCTCCCGTTTTATAAAGAAATTTGTTGACTCCAAGCCTTTGCTCTTTTTGTTTTCGTTTAACCTTTTATTTTGTTTTGAGTTTGTCTTGTCTCATTGGACTATACAATTTTGATCTCTCGAATGGGTATTCCTAATAGGCATAAACGAAAAGAATTCGAATATTCCAAATGGGCAGACAGAAATCTTTAAATCAGAAGACAGACAACTCCATGGCCAACAAAAAACGAAAAACAAACAAATCATGCAAAACACTACACTGAAAACTAAAGCTAGAGTAACACTAACCCTACAAACCAGAGTGAGACTAGGTGGAAGAATTAGCAACCCCTGCTCCACTAGTGACACCCGTCGTGTTGCTCAGTGGACAGAGCTGGTGTAAAGACGTGCAATGAGAGGTGCTCAGTTTGGACACAAGCAAATGCACTAATTTTTCGATAAACAACTGATGTCCATTGCTATCATCGTATCTTTGTAAAATCATTTATTATATCACTAGAAACGAATTGTTCTAATTACAAAATCCTTGTTCAACCAATTTTTAGAGACGAGATTTTATATGAGAAAAAACTTCTTATTAATAGGGTAACTAGGGATTTGAGTACAAACATCGGAACTGTTATTTGTTGTTTAGTTACTTGAACAGAGAATCCTAACGCAACACGTTAATTACAACAGCAATTATAATATATACACTAGGTCTCCAGCGCACTTTATGACGTTTGAACTAGAAAAAAAATGTTAATAAGGAATGGATTTCGGTATTTATTCCATATTCTTAAATATAGACTAACTACGTTTGGAATTTGAATTGTTTTAATTTATAACGAGTAACGGAATTACAGTTATAACGAGGAATCGTGCACAAGTGATTAAGAAGTGTTATCTGAAAAACTAGTGAATGAAGGTATTACAATTCCAAATAAAGATATTAAAATTTTTCCGGGAAAACTGATTTTTATTATTATTATTTTTGGAGGGCTTTTTGCATAACACATTCATGACAATTGAAAATTACAGGTTAGTTTAAAAACGGGTCGATAGAACAGAAACCTACGTTTGTCTATCAGTCAAAGTTTTTTGAAAACATTTCTTATAAAACGAACGGTTTACATTCATGTTCTCGAAGGTGTTCACATTTGACATATGTCGATGCGCTTGTCTGTACTTCTTTTTCAGATTGCAACGGTTCAAACTTATATCACTTCGTAAATGTCTATAAACACTATAGACACTAACGAAGAAGAAGAGGAGACATTTACATAGAAGAGGAGATGACAATGGATATCGTCCGACTGTCATGAATACAAATCCGTTCCTATACCGGTTTCGACCAACATTGATTGTGACTGTACACTGGCTTTGAATACTGAGTAACACGACGGGTGCCACTAGTGGAGCAGGAGTTTCTTACCCTTCCGGAGAACCTGAACTCACCCTGGTTTTTGTAGGGTTTGTGTTACTTCAGCTTTAGTTTTCATTGTAGTGTTGTGTGTTCTTATATGTTTGTTTTTCGTTTCATTTTGTTTGCCATGGTCTTGTCTGTCTTCCGACTTAACGATTTCTGTCTGTCCCTTTGGTATTTTCGAATTCCTTTTAACCCCACCACATTATGTGCCTTTACTTTTTCAGGATTTCTGTAGCCCATTTATTTTCTTTTATGTTTGATTTATATGTGTGTGTTTTATATGTGTCGTTGAATAGTTGTTTGGTAAATAGCGCAGTATTTTAGAATTCCAGTTTCCTTAGTTTTTAGAGTTTCTTATGATGTCGATATTACCGATTTACCTTTGACAATCACTATTACCTTTTAAAGTAGCTGTACGCAGTTTTGTACATTTTGGCGTGTGTGCATTGATTTTGAAATTTGAGAATGTTTTAAAATGGCCATTAGCTTATCTGCTGAAGGGCTGAAATTGTTTAAAATCTACATAGGTGATGTGAGGCCGTCTTCTGCGCATTTATTCCTTACATGTTGTGTAGAGGTTTGGCATGGTGTTTCTACTGTATTTCATCCTTTTAAATGGGTTTCTATGATATTTTTCAGTTTAAATAGTTTAACATCATGATTTCCTCTCTTGTTCAATATTAAATATGTTAAGCGAGGTTCAACTGCATACGTTTGATAATCAACTGCAAGCAATGGAAAGATTCTTAATATCTCTTAACATAATTTTTACCTCAGAAACCAAAATACAAGGCAAACTGTTAGGACTGTAAAGACGACAACTCCCACAACTATACCAGTGATAATTGGAACTGAAAAAAAAATCACAGAAATCTATAAAATCCGATTCTAAAAAAGTAATTCATAATTAATTTTGAAACACAAGGTGCACCAGTTAAGAATCAGTGGCATGACATCCTTGGATCTTGTTTTACGAATAGAAACATGAAAAACAATATAATTTATTTCCCTGTTTCTACCAAATAAATCCGTTTGTACTCAGACCGTTACGTAAGTTAACCTTTCGTCGGCTCAGCATTGTGTTTTGACTTAGTTGTATGCCAGTTTGAAAACTAACCAGCACGGGACATCAGATTTCGTTTATGGATATGTCATGTTAATGAATGCAAATAAATTATTGTGACAAATGTGGGTAAATACAAAAACAGTTGTCAGAGATGTTATAACACAATGACCAGTTTTGAAAGATTTTAAAAACATGTCATCATATTGTGCGAAATACATTTGCGATGGAAACTTACAAGTGCAAAATGACGGATCACGCTTTATTCCAGAGTTTGAGAGAACAGTCATATAGTGAAACTTACATGAAAACTTTGAATTTAAACTGTTATCATTGCTTTATAATTTAAGAATGAGCTATTGTTTTTTATTCTAAATTTTGATCATCTGGAAAGCTTTATCGCTGTTTATGGTGCCTAAAATTTACGCAAACTACGTCATAATTTTGAGTCTGAAATGACCGGTCAATTTAAAACGTTTCGTTAGTAAAATCGACCTAATGAATCAAAGAACCGTATGTAAGTTTTGGTTTGTTTCCACATAATATGTATGTGGTCAGTCAGACATGCATATAACTAATGTCTCTCCCTTTGTTCGTCCTTCCAATAACAATGGTGTACTTATTTCAGATATACTTAATTTTTCTTTTTCTGTAGTTAATCCACCTGATTGGGAAACAGCTTCTTTGTATGATGATGTAGATGTCGTAGATCTTGAATAATGTCCAGAAGTTAATATAGGTTCTGAAACGAAACAAGCGAAATATTCAATTGTTTGGGGCTAATGCGCGATCCCGCAACATACTTTTTGTTTACATGTGTACGGTGACGAGTGCATTTGCCCCGATATCTCGTTCGCTCCGAGTTATTTCACGACGGATCGTTTCACTCCGGTAATATATAGACCAAATTAACTCATTACAAGAACTTTTAATTGGCTTGCTGTGATTACTATTAACATGTTAGATGTATCTAATTAATTTTAATAATTATTGTGAATTTTTGCTATTAAATTAGCTTGTAGTTAAAATAATGCTGATTTGTCAAGAAATTTTATAAATTTATTAATATGCAAGCTAGCTTGGTATGGGCTATTGACTCTGAAAAGGCAATCAATTGTGACTCCTTAATTCCCCTTTAATAAATAAAATTTGATTTACCCTTCTTGCGAAATAGAAATATCTTCACATTTCATCTCAAACTGTTGTTTACGATGTCCCCCGTATAAACAAAGTATTTTTATACTCCTGTGGAAATACTACTTCAAATTTTCGCAAATCTACCACTCCTTGGCTCAGACATACTTGCCGATTTTGTAATTATCCATATATTTAACACCATGATTATGTATAGTTCATATTTTTATATAGAATGTCTAGTGTTTGTCTATTTTTTTTTAAATTTTGTTTAGTTTCTTTCAACGTATTAAGCTATATAAAGCCTTTATATCAAATTTAATATCATGAGCATGAATTGAACAACCTTCTCCAAATCAGTTTTGCAATATGATAATGAAAATTAAGTATAAATATCTCAATTTGGAGCGAAACGACCCAGGACGAACAAGAATCGGACGGGAATCGGCGCGATCCGACTATGGGTGCGAACAGGAATCGGGGCGAAACCACCCGAATTCCATGTGTACAAAAATGTATGTCCCATGCCAGGAACCTGTAGTTCAGTTGTCTTTGTTTTTCTTGTTTTTTGTTACATGTTTTTCGTCCAAGTCTTTGAATAACTTCACATTTAATTTTGTTTGACATTCTACAGCCATATTAACTGTATTGGTGTGTATTCATTGATAAAGTCCGGCTAATAACTTGTAATTGTCATATTGATTTTAAGTTGGAAATCGAAGGATGGTTGCTGTTTTAACTACTTCTCCTGGTGTATATAGAATCTTACATTGTAAGCCGTTGATCATCATACTTCTACAGTCGAGATAGTTAAACCTTAAAATTTTGAGGTTTACCTAGAAATTTTAAGGTGTAACTATCGAGGTTGTAGAGATATGATAACGGCTTAAAATGTTAGATTTTGTTTCTCTAATTTTTTAAGCATCAAAATATCGTTAAAAACTATCATAGGCAGGATCGTGCACCATCTTTTATCGTGACATTGTTACAAGGGACGTAACCCATGTACAAAACAAATAAGCATGCCACTTGTTTTTATGGCATTTTCATATGTATTAGCCAAAAAATAAAGTAATTCCTACCTAACTGATAGAGTCTTTGGAAAGCTCAGTCCTCCAAGGTAAGAAATAAGATCGTGACATGTCTTTGGATTCGTGAAACGAAGCAGGCGGGGTCTGAAAATCAGCCAATCTGCTGCTTACAACAATTAACCCACACGTTGATTATCGATTTTTTCTCACAAGTTTGGGAAGTGTGAAAACTTCATAAAAATTAGAGAAAATTTGATTTTTAATAGAATAAAAGAATAGGTTTTAATGAAAAAAAAAAAAATATATATATATATATATATATTACAAGGAACTTCGGAATTTCGTTGGAAAGAAACACATCGACAGTATCTGTAAATTGCACAACCCTTGAGTGTTTTTCGTCTCACTTTAAGAGAAGATATGGTATACAAAATCTATGTTATTTGACATGTCGGGTCATGTTTTACCAACATCATATGATTATGATCATAAACGGTATATAAACGGTTACATAGTTTTGTTGTTATTAAAATTAACTCTTAAGGAACTTTTAATGTTTCAGTAAAAATCGATAGTTTTTGTCGTCAAAATGAAGTATGTAATGTTATTTAAAAGATGACATCTAATATTTCAACGAACTCATGTTCAAGCTAAGGCTTAAGAAAAAAAGAACAACAAGACAAATCAAAAGGAACAGAAAGGCAAAACGAATTGTTAGCCATCAATAATAATATTTTCTACAATCAAGATAGTTAACAATACCAGCCTTGTTTAGAAATTTAAGGATGTAACAATCGATATTAAAGAAAATACGGTTATCAATGTTTAAAAATGAAAAATTATGTTTCTCAAATTCTTTAAAGTAGTGATTTTGCTGTTTTTATTTAAGATAATGTCTTAAAGTCCAAGCTAAGAAGAAACGTTTTTAGTCATAATCTGCTAAAATGCACGTGGCTTTAATAATCATTTAAAAAAAAGAAACGGTTAAGAGGAGTGGAAAGCGCCATAGAATGAGAGAAGAATCATTTATCTAATCCAAGTTTCTGTCGGTCTGAAAAGACTTGAACTTTTTCTTATTTGCAGATCTGCAACAAGGCTTAGATACATTGTCGTATTGGCATCAATTTACTATTGCGATCTTTAGATCTAAGGAGGAAGTATCAGCAACTTGATTGGATGAGTTCTCGTTGAAGTTATTAACATTGCTTCCGCACTATTAACATTATTTGATATTTGGAAGAGACATATCTACGAAACATCCCTCCAAAAGACATGTGAAGCAGAAATATTGCCATTTGAACACATGATAGATACAATAAGCTAACAATAACTTTACAAAATTCTATTTGTCACCTTTTTGTTTTCTTTTTTTTCTTTTAGTATGTTTCAAATCTGTCTCTTTGAACTATGCACTTTTGATCGCGCGCATCGGTATTCTACACTGGACTTCATATTGGGCTCATCGACGTTTAACGTCTTGAACTATATTTTTTATTTAGTCCAGGAATGCAACTACAAATTCATAAAATTTTACTGGTCTTCCAATTTTTTGTCCCCTGCGTCCATGTGGCATATAATCCATATTCTTCCTATTAGATAAGGAAATAAATTGTCACATTTGTGGAAAATATGAGAAACGAGTTTACTTTCAGAATCTTCTTTTTAGGAATCTATGCAGATTCATTTGTCTATGTGGTCTCTTTAATTACCAGTTCGATTGGGTACATTTTAATGATGATATTTAGTTCTAATCTTTGATAAAGTAATTGTCTGAGTTACCTCCCTTGTAAACGGAAATTCAAAATAAAATGTTTTAGATCTACATAGATAACATATAATTACAGTTAGATAACATATGATTACAGTTACATAAATGAAACAGATGTCTGTATTCAAATTGATGTTTTGTACATGAATTGAC
This sequence comes from Geukensia granosissima, assembly GCA_032357055.1. Classification (NCBI taxonomy): domain Eukaryota; kingdom Metazoa; phylum Mollusca; class Bivalvia; order Mytilida; family Mytilidae; genus Geukensia; species Geukensia granosissima. Next base: position 4,411 of record JAULBM010020756.1, on the reverse strand, counting down.
TTTCTTTAACTAATATTAGGATGACGACGACATTCTATTCTCTTTATGTATATTAGATAATAATTCTATATACCTGTTATTTCGCTGAATATGGCGAAAAATCCTTTTCGGTTAACATGATCATCAGAACGAAAACGTATACTAGAATTGCTTGTAATTATACGATAAAAAGGGGCATGATTCGTTCCACAAAATTTTTCAGAGTCCTCTTCATGTGTGCGTATCTACATCAAACAAAATAATACAGTGTATGATGACAGCTAATGGCTGCTTTAATTGAGTTAAGAGTTTAAATACTGAGAATGCAGATTGAAATGTTGGGCTTATGCACTCTAATTGTCTGTGATAAAAAATATAACTTCAAACAGTGACATTTTAAAAAGGGAAAGAAACAACTATACGGTTGAATGAGAACAATGCATATATAATTATCACATCTCCTATTTTTAAATATCCCAAATGGTAACATATAACATTTCAAAATCTACATGTTAAACAAAATAGTTTTGTTGTACCCAATCATTCAAATCATCTTGCGAATTCACATAGTCCTTCCAATTTTACATATCTTTAGTATAGATAATATCGGCACCATTAGTAAGATGTGAAGCAAAATAATGAATAAATCGTAATTAAAAGCTTTAGGTGAAAAGTGAATCCAAAGATCAATGCATTCCTATATAATTACTTAAGTCTCCTGCATGTTACCGCGATTTAACATCTTAAATATGAAATAAGACAAATATAATAAATATCTAACCATATTTACATGAAAAAAATTGAAACATCTCAAGATCTAGCGTTTTTTACAATTCTTAAACAAAGGGGATACAGTCCTTAAGATAAGCTTTAAGGTCGTGCAAACATATACATAGGCATTTTCATACCCACAGGTTGATAAACTCATTAGAGAAAACAACAAACCAAGAATAACTATACCAATGCACAAGTAAAACAACCAAACAAAAAGAATCCAGCCAATATTTAAACAGAACAATTGTTGTCATCTGAAGAATAATTTAAATGCCTTTTTGATTACTTTTATATGAATGATGTAAACAACGTACCTCAACGAAATCGTTTTCACAGTTTTTAGAAACTTCCAGCCAGAATTCCGTAAATGTTAGGTTTATGGGATTGTTGTCTACATTGGACAGTCGGTAAGTACAATCAGTATTGTAGTCATACCATTCTGGATAATTTGGGGACTGGATGATTCCGTGTGAGAAATTTAAATTACCACTGCAATCTAAAATCAGAAGACAAAATTTATGTAAAACACGAGCGTTTTAGTTAATACTACTAACTAAAAAGATTCGAAATTATTTTCTAAAGCAATAAATCCCTGGCATTCCAGCGGTATAAACAAAAACAATAACTATATGATATATTGTCTCATTACATTATAAATATAACGATCTTTTTCAGTTGGACTTTAAACACACAATATTAACTTTAGGATTGTGAAATCCTACAATAATTTACCTAAGCGAAGTGACCTTACACAGGTAAACTCATATCAAGTGTCACTTTCTTATTCTGCCTAGAAGTGAACACACTGCTAACGTCGTTCGTTCGAAATATTTGTATTTTGTAATAATTTTATAGTGGTATTTCATCTACAATTCTCTATATTCTAGTGACCATATCGTCACTATTTCTACATTATATAACATACCTAAGGCATATATTTGCCTATGTTACTTTGTTTGGAGATTTTTTTATGTTTCTTAATACATTTGATTACTTTGTTGTGTTTTATTGCCCTTATATTGTTTCTTTTGCCCTTTATGGTGTTATGAGATATATGTCAATATATGATAGTTGACAGACAAAAAACTTGGATTTTGTCAAATATCTGTTGGGGTATTGCTACTAGTTTTTCAGCATTTTTTTTTCTAATCCCAAATCAATATAACTAGACCTGTTTTGGAAAAATGAAAGGATACAATGACATGCTATGTTCTTATTTAGGCATATACATTGTTTTTGCATTTTAACAAGTATATTTCCCACGATAATACCTTGGTAGCTGTAGGTTTAAAAAAATGTCAATAATGACGTCTGAAAAAGTTTTATAAAAAAATATATGTCTGGCCTACATGTTATTGAAAAAAGAACATAAATTATAGTTTCGTGATATAATAGATATTATTTTTCTAGCCAAAATGTTTATGTTTAACTCCACTGACATTAAAACCCAAACATATTCTAAAACTAGATAAAAAAAGACCTATTCAAAGATCTATTTTATTTCCATGAAGGAGTTTCTCGCCACCCTACATTAACTACTTGCTAATGGGATTCTAATGAAAATTGCAACATTAAGTGTTCTGGTAAATTATTTGGGTGAATATTTCACAAGTTAAACCCATTTCGTCTTGTTTTGACATAAGTACTTCGTTTTATTAAGTTTGGATCTCGACTTACTTATGTTTTGGTTCATATGCTACTGACGAGAGGTTACCCCTTGAAATGTGTTTATATCGTATCAGAATTTCAATAATGGTTAACTTGTATTTTAAATTGATTCATTTTAAGTAGTCTTCATAAGTAAAACACACATAATTAAGACTTAAAAAGATGCTCAATTGTTAAAAATGTTGAATTCCAGCTCGTTGAAGTTCTTTAATGTGTAGACTTGTAAATTTCAAACTTCCAACGGCGTCTGGTTAAGATGTAATGCGGTCTCCTTCACATTTACTAGATAAACTTCCTTGTTATATATTTTTAAATAAACTTCATATAATATGATATATTATTATGACGTGAGAAATATATCTTTTGCGTAATTTTAAAGAGTTTCTATTTTCAGGGTCAACATACCTGCATAACATTCAATTAACATATTTAGCAAACATATTAAACTAATTCCAATAGTTTTCATCTTGAATAAACAAGCAGGAAGTTTTATAATAAACGGAAGTTAAAGTGGGAGACAGTTGCAAACAAATAATATATCGGAAACCACTACTTAAACATGAGGTCAAATTATGTTGATGAAAAGACACACGCACATTGATCGTTAATTGTGGATCACGAAACAGACAATGCAAGCTACTCGATCAAAGTAGTATTTCCTTTTTTACTATAAAAGGTATAGTTTAATGCAACTCTATCACATGGCCGGAGTGGTCGAGATACCTTGGTGTGCAAAGATATAGGAATAGCTCGTTTTGGTGCCACCGCTAGATTGTGGAACTCCTGCTATAGTGAAATTCATTTGGGTTCAAATGATTATAAATTCTCTGTCTTAGGAAGAGTGCTGTGAGATGGTATCTCACTTCTGGAGGTTCTTTCAATCGGGTGTCTTGTTGGTTGGTGATGTATATTTTTAAAACTCTTCCAGGAGCTGTCATGATCTATTCACGTAAAAGACACTTGTTTAATGCTTGTTTTGAATATCATAAGTTTTTCTGACGCTCTCAAGAATTATTTTTCGCTTGCGTCAGACAACTGTTTTCATTGTTGTGGTTCCCCTTTTTTACGTAAGACAATCTCTTCTTATTGTATCCTCAAAATTTCCTCCTGAGTTTTTAATTTCCTTAAACAACAAATATTTTGATGCAAATCTAAAAATGGTGAATTCACCTTATATAATAAAAAATTTACATTGTAAAAACAAGAACTCTGACTTATTTTGCATTCGCATTAGATTCATTTCAGTGGGTCTTTACTTATACATTGGTTTTAAATTCGTCAAACAAACTATGTCCCCATTACTTGTATATTATATTAAAATACTATGATAAGTCTATCATGCGATACAAATATGTACTAGAAATATCGGTCGCTGTCTTTTCTCAGAGATAGTTTAGATAAATGTGATATTGTTTTCATAGTTTATATAGGGAAAATAACAATTTTATAAAAAGGCTAAAAATCAGCAAACATAGTTTTTGAAATAAAAAAGAGAAAGCTTCTTTACAAAACTACATGTATTTGTTATGTTATTGTTATGTTTTTGTTTACATAGTATTTTGTAATTGAAATTTGATAAAGTTGTTTTTCCTATTTAAGAATTCATTATCGTAAAATAAATGATAAATTAAACATTCAAAAACTTATTTTCTCATTCATATACCTCCAGACATTTAAATGTCAAAAGATCATTTTAGACTTATTGTTCTTGTTCTTCGAAATGTTGTGGTCGACTTTTACCGTTTGACTGATCCTTCGGTTTACTCTCGATTTTTCTTCGTTTGTTAATTAAAAAAAATGATACATGAAGTTACTACCCGAAACTAAAAGAATAAGTTGTCGGGTTTAGGTTTTCATGTTGATTTACCTGTACGTATCTGGCAAATCAAAGACCATGTAGAATTACATGTCTAATTAGAGTCTTTCGTCGCAAAAATGACATATCACCAAGTCATGCATGTGTTCTTTAAATTGAAAAAGAACCAACCAT
>JAULBM010020745.1:0-11370 GCA_032357055.1 Geukensia granosissima | reverse complement strand
TTTCTTAGTAGCACACACCTGGATAAAAATTTACGAATTAAGCCTCACGTAAAGATGGCGTCAATGGCTGTACCAAATTAGGTGGATCATGCAGTGTTTTTCGGGCGATATGTTTGTCGAATTCTTGACATTTGTTCAAATACTTGAAACGATGCCGAGACCAAATCTCAATATAACTTCATTGATGGCTATACATCCTATTCATCCTTGGTCATAAGATGGTATATTTCAAACAAATAGTAAATAAACTGACACTGATAATACGTTTTCCAAAATTGTATTCCTTTCTTTTAATCGGAAATTTTTCATTTTTGTGCTTGAGGTCAAAAGTATACTTTATGTTCATTTTAATGCCTACCGTCATGGGCACCTGATCCAACTCAGTTTTCTAGTTCGTGGATTCCAAGCTATTGTTCCTTTTGTTTTCGTTTTGTCTTTTGATATGTTTCAAAGTTTCAAAACTGTGCACTTTTGATCTCTCGACTTGAAATAAACTGATGTTTAAATGTTTGCCCGTATTAGGATTAAGAATTTTATTCGCTAACTGTTTGAGAATGCAATTTCATTTTGATCATACTTCGTAACTATGAATAGTCACTAGTGGAGCAGGAGTTGTTTACCCTTTCGGAGCACCTGAACTCACCCTGGTTTTTGTAGAGTTTGTGTTACTCCAGCCTTAGTTTTCAGTGTAGTGTTGTGTGTTTTATGTTTGTCTTTCGTTTTATTTTGTTGGCAATGGTCTTGTCTGTCTTCAGACTTAACGTTTTCTGTCTGCCCCTTTGGTATCTTCGAATTCCTCTCAAAATAAAAATGATGTAACGAGATTTATGATAATTTCCAAAATAAGGTATAAGATATTATTCCTACAATTCTGTGTAATCATAATTAGAATTGAATGATAAATTGAATGTTGCTAAACGTTCAGCATCAATATTTCCTGCATTTACACATTTGTTCATATCGATGAAAGATAAGCAAATGGAACAGGCGTTGTTCCCCCTTCGGAGCACCTGATATCACCCTGGTGTTAAAGGTTTTATGTTACTCTATCTTTAGTTTTCAGTGTACTGTTTTGTGTACATTCTTTGTCTTTCGTTTCTGTTTTGTTGGCCATGATCTTGTCTGTCTTCTGATTTAACAATTTCATTCTGCCCATATACAACCGGATTTGAGATTTAGAATTCCACGACTGTTATTGCGGGATGCTAACCCTTCCGGAGCACCTAATCCCACTCCTGTTTTTAAAGGAGTTCGTGAATTCCAATATGTTTTTCCTTTTGTTTACGTTTTATTTTTAGTTTGTTTTAAATTTTTCTTGTCTCTTTTGACTATGCACTTTTGTTCTCTCGCATGAGTAATCTACCCCGGACACTGCACTGACCAAATCGATATACCAGATTTATTCTTCAAACACGAGCAAAGACCAACAAGGTTATACGATTAAATATACACTTGATCATAAATAATGAATATTGATGTTTTCTGAGTCAAAAACTTTAAAGTTTCAAAATCAACTTTAAAGACTTGCATGCTAAAAATATGAGCCAGAATGTCAAAAATCTTAACGCAAATCTCATTATTTATTTGAAGCTACAAAACTGTCCGATTTTATATTTTGTCACATAAATCTAACTCTTTTATTTTCCTATATGCAATTGATAAAGTTACTTTTAGGATCAAATAAGAATCCCGATTATTACCGAATTAAAGGACACATGCTACCTAGTGTATTACTTCTCTTTTGAAGCCAATTGAGGAAAGTCTCATAATACTTGACAATGTAATTTATTCACTTGTGGAGCAGGAGTTCCTTACCCTTCCGGAGCACTTGAACTCACCCTGGTTTTTGTTTGGTTCGTGTCTCGTGTGTCTTGTCTGTCTTCGACTTTTTTGCCGCTTTGGTATCTTCGAATTCCTTTGATGAGGAAAAATACCGTAATTCATGCTTATTTCTGTTTAATAGATAACTCTTTTTGGATTGGATCTAGGTTATTGATATCTTGCGTAAAACTTTTTTGTTTGATAGGCTTTTTGTACAGAATGTCTTATTATTACATTGTCTTGTACCCATCTTCTCTTTCACTGCACTTAACGTGACTGGAACGTTTATTGGAAAATTGATAAGTCATTAATTTATAATTCCTAAAGCCGTTTTACAAATTATGTTTACGAAAAAATGTTGTTATCTCATGATTAAATGATATCACAACTTAAATGCCAATGTCTGTCACCTGTCAGATAAATTACATTTAAGATGTCTGATTTCGTGGCAAAACAACATTATATCTATTCGTGATCAAATGGCAGACAATTATCTGCACCCAAAACGGAAATAATGTACGTTGGTACGATTTGAGACAATTAAACAAATGTTGTTTATACGTTAAAATCACATATTAATGGCTAAAAAACGCCCCATTAGACAGAGTCTCTATTGTTGGGAATTGTTAAAGACTTATAAAAACATAAAATGTGAATTTTCAAGTTTTAAAAAAGCCTAAGTTATTTAAAAATATGATAAATTATCAACTATAACCCTTTAATGGTAATGTTTATTTCAAAACTTAATATGTGTGATTTAAATAGAAATAAATAGATATAAATGACCGCAGCCTTATGATTTCAAAACCTATATTTTGCAAAACCAAAGATTTCACAGACTTCAAAATTGTTAGTATCTATGTGTAAATATTACATTCTCTAATTTGCATATTTCCATTTTACACCAAATATTAAGGCCCTGTCCACACTAAAAAGATAATCCGGATTAACTCAGGTAAATGTGGATTAAGTCACTTTGCGTTCTCACTAGATTTGATTTAATCCAGATCAAGTTAATTCGGATCAAATTTAGTGTAAAAGCAAATGTGGAGTAAATCTGACGTGATAATTGATAACGTTACTTATGTTCTTTTGATTTCTGTGTTAAAATGTGAATCCGGGTTGGGTAAATCCAAAACCCCAACACTAGTGTGAACGACGTTACCTGTAAACTGGCTTATGTTGATCCGGATTAAGTTAAGCCTAATGGGAATAGGCCCTAACAATGGTCTTTGTAATCTAACGGTCTTTGTAGTTAATGTTAATGGTTATATGAGTCATTAAGATTTGACAGTCAAAAATAATTATTCAAAAATGTGTTTAAGGCTGCACGAATCTTTGATTCGCACCTCTACCCAAAATTTGACACTTGCTATTATCTATGATTTAGATAAAATAATATACATAAAAACACCGTAACCTTTAAGACGTGTTGTTATTGATAATCTGTTTTTTTTTGGAGGTTAGTTTTCTACCAAGGGATGTAGTTCGAATAGGTAAATACAAAATTACCAATGTTAAATAAATATGAAAAATTTTGGTATGCATATCTATATGTCAAGGAATAACCTCTCAAAAGTAGCATTTGAACGAAAACGAAAGAAGTCCAAGATACAAACATAGCAAAAGAAGAATTCAAATCCAAACAAATCGAAACGGGAAGCCAAATCAATGGCAGGGAGAACTTCTAAGTATTGATTTTTTTTTTTGAAACCATTCCTTATTTTCAGTTTTTTAGAATTTAAGCAAATGCAATAAATTAATATAAAACATTGTTTGAAAATTTTTATGTCAGATTAGTCTGACAACTGGGCTAAGGAATACTCTCTGGGACAATATCGATAATTCAATCAATCAGCCGGTTGGTTTCCCCATGGGTTTCCTTTGCTATTTTAATATTGCACATTAACTACTTATTGATATTGATCACGATTAATGTCACAAATTAAATTGTACACATTTAATCAAGATAAAGATTAACAACATTTATCATTAAAAAACTAATCTTCAGTGATATGATTAACCAAACTTTTGATCATGGTTTGACTCTGTATGCTAGAACTATAAAAAAGATGTGGTATGATTGTCCATGAGACAGCCATCCACCAAATGACTAAACTTCTAACTTCTATATGTCCCATTATTTTTGCTTATTTTGATCTATTGTAAAAATATCTTAAGAGCAATAATAAATTATTTGTTATTTTAATACTGTAGCGGACATCCTTTAAAAGGAATTCAAAGATACCAAATGGACAGACAGATATCGTTAAGTCGAAAGACAGACAACACCAAGGGAAATCAAATGAAACGAAGACAAACATAGAACACTCTACACTACACTGAACTAAAACTGAAGTAACAGGAACCCTAACAAACAAGGGTCAGTTCAGGTGCTCCGGAAGGGTTAACTCTCCTCATACATGCTAAACTGAACAGAAGCAATAACTGTCTTTTTCATGCGTTTTTTTGTCTTAGTCTTTTATAAATAATATTATTATTTGTTGATATTCCATGCTTTTTCTATATTCTTGTCCTTTTCACATTGACCGCACAAATTTTAAATCTTTTATTACAATAATACTATTTAAATATATTTTGTTTCGTAATTAAATCACAGGTTGTTAGACAGTTTCCTCCAGTCTTCTATCAGTTTAAAACAAAATCCAATTGGAAAGGATATTTGAAACAAAATCAGGTAGATAATATGATAATAAAATCCGACATAAGTTTGATTTTTCCTGTCAACAATTTCTCGTACCATTATGATGTAGAAAGCTCTAGAGATGTGTTTCAACCCTCATCACCTTATTTCATTAATGTAAATATAAATTCTGTGTTAAAAAAGGTTCTATTGGTTAGCTCCGATGAAACGTCAACTGTTTAATTTTGACTATAATAGACATTAAACTCTATTCCTAGAAGTGTCTAAATCGGACATGTTATTCCGCTGTGGTATCTTAGAATTCCTTTTAATATAGTATATACTGATGCGGTGGTTTGCTTTCTCTATTCCAATTTTCTTTTTCTGTATTTTAATAAACCAAAGCATCACTTCGCTTTATTTTATACTTCATGATTTTTGACTGATATATATTTTTAATTACAAAATGTGTTCCCAAGCTTAATGAAGTTGAAAACTTTTGAATACGATTAGCTGTTAAATTGCAAAAATATGTTGATTTTATTATTTGTAACTTCATTTAAAAATATAAAAAAAAATACGTATAATAATAATGTCTTAAAGATAACATTATGCAATGTTTGTCTTACAAACAAATGATTAAATAATTAAGTAATTTGGAAGTTTTGGAACCCTTTAAACCAGACTAATATAACCATGTGTTCTTTGTCTAAATTATTTTACATTTTAATCATATCTTATGTGTCTTCTTTGTCCCAAGTGCTTGTGTTATATCTTTTGTAACTGTTTCTTGGGTTGTTCGTAAGTAATTGCACGGTAATTATCATTATTGATATTCGTTATATATTGATCATTAATGATGTTCGTTATATATTGACCATTAATGATATTCGTTATATATTGATCAATACTGATATTCCTTATATATTGACCATAAATGATATTCGTTATATATTGACCATTAATGATATTCGCTATATATTGATCAATAATGATATTCGTTATATATTGACCATTAATGATATTCGTTATTTATTGGCCATTAATGATATTCGTTATATATTGAGCATTAATGATATTCGTTATTAATATTGATCAATAATTATATTCGTTATATATTGACCATTAATTATTCGTTAAATATTGATCATTAATGATATTTGTTATATATTGACCATTAATGATATTCGTTAAAATTAACCATTTTTGATATTCGTTATATATTGATCATTAATGATGTTCGTCATATATTGACCTTTAATAATATTGGTTTTGTATTTATCATTAATGATATTCGTTATATATTGATCATTAATGATATTCCTTATATATTGATCATTAATGATATTTCTTATATATTGACCATTTACAATATTCGATATATATATATTGATCATTAATGATGTTTGTTAAATATTGACCAATAATGATATTAGTCATATTTGTTATATATTGATCAATAATGATATTCGTTATATATTGACCATTAATGATATTCGATATATATTGATCATTAATGATATTCGTAATGTACTGTTCATTAATGATATTCGATATATATACAATGATATTCGTTTAATTCGTTATATATTGATCATTAATGATATTCGTTATATATTGATCATAAATTATAATCGTTTTATATTGAAAATTATCTAAAGAGAGAAAGAAGTAGCTTAGAAACAAAAAACTGCCTTAATCATTCAGCTTGGTTATGACTGATTAATATCTAAAGAAATATTAAGTCACCTCTGACAGGGATATAGATGTAGCTTACTTAAACAGTAGACGATCCTTACCGTAAAGCAACAGATTTTATTAGATAATCTAAAAGGATTCCACTGGCTTGTATAATGCAGGACGATGAAATGTTTTTCTTTCAACCTCCTGCTCCTAGTGGTGAATGTTTTAATCACATGACAAATTAATATTGACAGTAACTTTATCCGTTGTTTATTTTCTTATAACTTGTATAGATGGCTACAAATATTGCTATCAGCCCCCACTAATTTATCACAAAGTATTTTTTCCGAATAATTGTTGTATGTTATTAGACGGAGTAAAATGTTTAACGATGGCTTGTGTCAAAACCAATACAACAGAAAGAATTGGAGTAAATTTTGAACAAAGCCGATGATTATTCATTATTAATTGTAATTTCACCTTTCAAGACAACCTGAATTTTTCACCAATTTTTATATATTCTTGTGAATTTCATTTGAGATGGATGTTTTTCGGCTGATTTATTTTTACGGTTCTCGAATATGTTGCCTAAATTGACATTTTTTTCTGTTTTTTGCCTAGTGTGTTTGGTTTTGAACATTATTTTAACCATAACAGTTATATGCAGTATACAGAAAAGGCAGATACAATGTAACAGTAAAATAATATCTCCTGACTGTTATCTAATTCCTCAGTAACAGCTCAAGACAGATAAATAGTAAACCCTCCCCCCATTTACTTTATTTGTAGAAATGTTTCTAGAGTTGCTAATTAATTTCATTTAAGTTTTACTTTTGTTTACTAAATCATAAAGAGCATGTAGTCAAACAATCTCATAAAAGTTACGGGACTAGAATATTTTGCAAAACCATCCCTCGCCAATATTGATCATAATGAATAATGTTACTATATTAAACAAAATTATCAAGCTTCTTGACAAATACCCTTTGGGATGAAATTTTGAAACCTTAACATATACCCGATCGTGAAATAATAATGATGTGTAAACAAATAGTAGACTATATGACTTCATATTTGCTGACATTTTTTGTAGAATACTATGTAAGTTCATTTTTGGTAACATTTTTGTAGAAAATTTTGCTTTAAAAATCCCGGAATCTGTGCAACCTTTCGAAGCAGTTATGCCACTTCTGCTATTTTTATATGAGTCTACATGATGAGACGGCTGTTTTTTGCTAAAACAGTATTTTTCTGTGTTTAACAGATATATATATATATATAGTCAATAATTGGTACTCAAGTTACTTATTTAGTGAAAAGCTTTCATAAAATACAATGCCTGGCTAGTCAAATTTAAGTAAACACAATTTTTTTTATTTTAAGGCTTTCACAAGAAGTGGTTATCAACTCTTGTTGAAGGCCTCAAGGAGACCTCTAGATTTGAAAATTTCTCTGTTTTTCTCGTAGTTGGAGTGCAGTCTCTCCAACATTGACCAACATATTTTCATTTTTATTTTTTTATACACATTTTATTAAGAAAGCCACTCGGTTCATTTTTTTCCTAGCTCACTCTTTTGTCGAGTAATCCATTGAAACGATTTCATTCTCCTTTACGCAGACTTCCAATATACAAACATTTATCTGACATTAAGTATGCATTTAACTTACACCAAAGTCCAGGTTATAATTTGCATTATGTGTTAGTTCAAAATTAAAATTCACGCCATGTTTTCTAATAAATATTGTTTTATTTAAGATATATATCTAATTTTGATGCCAGATTTTCAAATTTATTACCAACACAAGCTTTATTAATTTATTATCGGTATTAAGGTTTCGGTATCCAAGTACAGGATTTCATGTAAATCAAACTTCTTTCTCCATTCACAGCACTCTGATCACTTATTAGTTATTTACCAAAATGCTAAAAGTTTTGAAAACTTATCACAAACTTTGATGTGATTATTAAATAAAAAAGAAATACAGCATATTCTTAAATAACTGCTAAATATTGTATCTGAGATAATAAGAAAACAATTGTTGTGGGGTAAATATCAGGGATTACACATCAACCAGGAGAAAAACAGAAATTTACAAATCTCGGTCTTAAACAAGGGTGGAATACCACTACTTGTAAAGAACTCTAAATGTTTTATGTATATTTTACAAGTGTATTTTGTGAAAGGAATTCGAAGATACCAAAGAAGCAGACATAAATCGTTATGTCAGAAGACAGACAAGACCATAGCAAACATATGAAATGAAAGACAAATTTAGAACACACAACACCAAACTGAATACTAAAGCTGGAGTAACATAGACCCTACAAAAACCGTGGTTCAGAGACTCTGATAGGGTACCTAAATCCTGCTTTACTAGTGGCAGCTATCGTGTTACTTAGTAGACAATACCGGTGTATAGTCACAATCGATGTTAGTCGCAACCCGTATAGGAACGGATTTGTATTTACGACAGTATGAAGATACATTTAAAACTACCATTGGGTGTTTGTCCATACTGGTGAAGTCTACGAGGACATTCGTATTCCAGTAGCCGGAATTTTTTTCTTAGAATAACACATTACATAAATGCTTTTAATTCTCCGTTCAAAATTAATGCATATGTAACCCTTGGCCTTGATTGATCTGTTGATTTAGATTATTTTTGCTTCTTATGCTTGTGCTTATTAATCTTTAATGTTTTTAACGAGATTGCCAAGATTTTGACGTCTAGCACATTTGAATTTTCAATCAACAAAACGGACATACAGTGTAATAAATTGATATTGCTATAAAGTGTGATTTTTTAAACATTAATGACCATATAATATATTGTGCTATTTACAACCTTTTCAAAATAAGTCTTTATTTGTCATTTTTTATTTTCTTTAAGGCGATACAAGTTATGTTTGTCTGTTTGATTGGGGTTTAACGCCACTTATATTTAAGTCATATCGCAAGGTCAGTTTTACTGGTGGACGAAGCCGGAGTACCCGGAGAGAACCACCGACCTTGGGCAGGCAATTGACAAACCTTATCACGTGCGATGCGAGTTAAATGCAACCCGTTTTTGTATGGTACAAATCCAGGCGCGAACTCACGCCGTATTGGTAATAGGTTACAGTGATCTGTACAGGCAAGTTTAAATCAACCTAGACCACTCGGTCACCCAGGCCCCTTACAAGTTATGTATAAATCCTTTGTTATCTACGCCTACATATATGGTCATTTACAAGTTTAAAGTTCTTGAGCTATTATCGACAGTGTCCAATATAACTTTCATGTGTTGAAATTAGTTTATCTGAAATAACAGTTTACATGTAATCTTAGACTTCAAACATACGATATACAACGAATTTAATATCATTTTTAGATTTAAATTTGTGATTTGAATACCAAATGATTTTGTAACGTCCAAAAAATTGTTTTACTTACAACAGTACTACAAGCGTCCAAAAGAACTTGCATTTGTTGAAATATGTTTTCCTCTAATGACACAATTTAATTCAAAACTTCAAAAATGCAATATAAAATAAATAATATCTTGATTTTGATTTCACTATGTGAATTACAAACTAATTGATTTTGATACGTCCAAAAAATATTTTTCTCACAACAGTACTACAAGCGAGTAAGCATGTGTTGAAACATGTTTTTCTCTAATAAAACATTTTAATTTAAAACTTCAAACATGCGATACAAAACGAATTTTTTAGTTTTGATATTTCTCTTTGTGATATGTAAACCAACTGATTTTGAAACGTTCAAAAAATTGTTTTACTCACAACACTACTTTTAGCGTCAAATAGAACTTGCATTTGTAAAAAATTGTTCTCTAATAACACATTATACAATTAATTACTCTTCACGAGGTCAGCATGTGGAAATTAGGACCCGAGACCTGACCCAAAAGGTGACTGAGCAGATCAAGACCAACGGCCGAGGTCAGGTCAGGTCACCAAGTGGGTTTGGTCAAGGGACCTCATTTCCCCATGGTGACCTCATGAAGAGTACTCAATTGTTTATTATACCAAAAATTTTATTGACCGGGTCATTAATTTTAATGATCGGGTTTTTATAGTGCACGTGAGGTCATTTCTGTTTAAAAAGGATAGTTCGGGTCATGTGTGTATTTTATTGTTCTGTCATTAACCAATCAAATTCCTTGTTTCTGATTTGAGGTATAATAATTTGATTTAGAACTTCAAAAATATCATATAGATAAATAATATCTTGATATAGATTTCACTCTGTGGATTGTTAACCAACTGATTTTGAAACATTAAAAAAAAGCGTTTTACTCAACAACAGTACTGCTAGCGTGAGAGAATTCAATCAATTTAAGACATACAGAATGGAAATTAATCTTTCTTAACGTACAATTGTCAGAAAAATCGCATTGTGCGCCCAATGAATTAATCAAAAGATATGAATTTTCATTCCTGGTATATGGAATTTAAAGTTAAGAGGAAATAACATTGGACACATCTTTGTGTGGTGAGTTCTATTAAATGAAAAATCATTCCATCGGATATTAAGACATCTTTGTTAATAAACTCCCACAAAGAAAATCACTATTCAATCAAAGGGAAAATGTAAAGATAATGAATTTTTATCATAATTTCTGTTCCTGGATATTGTAAAAAAAGCAAATTTTAATTCCACCTTTTCATTGAATGAATAAATGTTATAGTTAACAACCGCATATATTTTCTCTCACTATTTCCGAGAATAGCCGAGGTATAGCAAATTGCTGTTCAAAGAGAATGGAAAATGTTCCATAGAAAAACTCGATCCAGCTATACAGAAACATGAGAAACGGAAATAAAAATCTGTCGTTTTTTGAGACCATAATAGTACTGAAAATTAATTATAAAGTTTTATTCGTTCAGTCTAAGCTTATTTTTTTAGTTTTTTGTTTTGCTATTGTTTAAGGTTTTTAATTTGTTCCACTTTCGATTTTGGATCTTTTTAACCCGTCAATATTGGACCAATTTCGGACTATTGTTTTTTTTTATTTTGAAATCATCGATACTGAGCAAAGGAAACCATAGCATATGGTGTTTAAGTATAGGTTTAAGGATAGAGGTAGGTGTTTATTTTATGAGACAAACGAGAAACCGAAAGTAGGGCTTAGAACCCTGAACCCGTAAGGGCGAAGGGTTTTTAACCCTACCCTTTGGTTTCGAGGTTGTTTCATAAAATAAACACTGTATCGAGTCC
>JAULBM010020724.1:0-11370 GCA_032357055.1 Geukensia granosissima | reverse complement strand
TTTTTCAGTCCAAAATATTGGTTTTTTTACAATATCTCAAAAACAGTATACGTAGTAGATGGAAAGAGACTTTGAATTACAGAAATGTTCAACTTAACTTTGCGAATAAAATGAGGTCAAGGTCACAGGCCATTGTCCCTAGCAAGCAACAAAAAGGCCTTGGCAACCATATATTTTTCAACAAGAATTATAATGAGTTGCATAATAATGACATTTTGGGTGTTCATTATACTTTTTTATCCTTGGCAACCAGGAAAATTCCTTAGCAAATACTTTTTGTCATTTGTTTTGAAAATTACTCAAAACTCGTAAGATATAGAAAGAAACTTTGAATTGCAAAAAACTGTCAGCATGACTAGTTGCATAAATTCTGGTCAAGGTCAAACGTCATGGTCCCTAACAACCACAAAAGGTTCTTAGCAACCATATATTTTTAGACTCAGGAATGTACGAGCAACATAGCAATGACATTAAAATTGTGGTTACAATTTTTCCCCTTACCAACCACAAATTGACATTATTTTTTAACATCTACTTAAAGCTATTGAGATATAAAACGAAGCATTAATATTCAGCAGATAAAGTTCTTAAAGTAAGGGTCAAGGTCAAAGGTCATAATCCAAAATTACACCATTAAAGTCCTAAGCGACCTTAAGTTAAATTATTATTAAATCATTCAATTATAAAGATAATGTGTGGAAAGACCTACTCTTGGTTCTGTGAAACCAAGAGATCTTTATTTTTATAATCAATGTTGTTGAGGTACATGTACTATTTAATCTATTTTCATCTTTAAACGTGTGCAAAATAAACACATCAACGATTTTTTTCCTTGCGTAACTTTGATTGATAATTTCATTTGTCTTGTTTTCAATATAACTTACATTTCCACTTTAATTTTGTTGCCTGATATTTGCAATAATTTTTTTTTCTTATAAAGTCTATTTTAGGTCTTAAAAAAGTGATGAGCGTATCTCAATGTTCGAAAGTTTGACTACCTTTATTAGATTTTCAATTAATACATAATAGAAAAAACCCAATTGATCCACTCTTTGTTCAGAAATATTTCCACCTTAGTAAAGACATAAAGAATGTATACAAATTTTGCCTCAGTAGTGTCATTTATAACGCACTTGTTCTAAAGAAAGATACAAATTTACTTATGTTACATAAAATTGATTCACTTTTCCAAGAATTCACATCTCCTCGGGAGAGACATTAACATTTACTTTGCAGCATTAGTTGTCCTCTGTCGCTGATAAACATAGCTGCATTGTTACAGTTTATTGCATAATTAATTCGAAATTATAAGGCCATGGTGGACTATTTCACTGATCTTTGTTTGTTTGATGGGGGTTTCACGCTACATTTAACAATATTTCAGTTATATCGCGGTTGTTAGTTTTACTGGTGGAAGAAGCCGGAGAACCCGGAGTGAACCACCGACCTTCGGCAGGTAACTGACAAGCCTTATCACATGCGATGCAAGTTAAACGCAGCCTTTTGGTTTGTTCAAAGTCAGGCTCGAACTCACGCAGTATTAATGAACGGCTACTGAAAAATCTGTACAGGTAAATTCTAATCAACCACCTAGACCACTCGGCCACCAGCCCCTCTCGGATCTTAGAGCCTTATTATGTATAAAAAGGATAGGACAGGGAGGCAGGTTTTTCCTATTTAATCGCAGAATGTGTATACAGGTCATAAACAAGACATCTTCAAACAAGCTTTACGTGTTTTCTGAAACGTTCTATTGCAAATATTCATTCGACCCTTAGAAAATAGGAGATAGTACGATGAACCCAGGATTTTTGTGTGGCCTCACATATGTATCACCACAATTAATGTTGACCTTTAAAGGTAAACATTATCGTATGGTATCGGTACCATAATAAAATGGAAATTCAATATTTTGAATCCATTAAAATTCAAAGGAAATAAGCGGCTCAACTTCATTTAAATCTATTATTTCTGGAAATGCTAATTCTCTGAAAATGTGTCTTGATAAAGGTTTTATATATAGTTTAAAGGTATTTAAGAAGATCCCATATTCCTTTAAAATAACTTAAAACAAAATGACCAAATTGAATTAAATTGAATAACAAATCGAATGAAAGACAATTTTATTCATAAAAACGTTATAAACCACC
The DNA here is from genome assembly GCA_032357055.1 of Geukensia granosissima. NCBI lineage: Eukaryota > Metazoa > Mollusca > Bivalvia > Mytilida > Mytilidae > Geukensia > Geukensia granosissima. Next base: position 9,220 of record JAULBM010020724.1, on the reverse strand, counting down.
AAAAGATATTCAGTTGTTGCAACTTTGTAAAAACTATATCGATAAGTTAAAATTTTATTATCTTGTGTCTTTTCAATTGTTTTGTTCTGCACGTTTTAGACAGGGGACGGTTACCATTATAAAGCACATGATCCAAGTTCCTGTTTTGTAAAGGATTCTAAGCCTTTGCTTATTTAGTTTTCGATTTATCTCTTAATTTTTTTCAAATTTTGCTTCGGACTATGCATTTTTGCTCTCTCACATAGGTATTCTACACTGGACTAACGCTACACATTTCTTTGAAAAATAAATACTCAGATATCTGAGCTGTGTAAGTATGAATGGCGGGTTTTAAATCTTATCTTAAATTTGTCATTTTTTCCATTTGTATCTTCAGTAAAATATACCAAGGGAACAATTTTCCGGTTATCTTATCTCTGGTATTTATTTATTTCGGCGTATTTAAGAAGAAATACTGTTAAATTGTAAGACAGTTGTGTGTTAAACTATGTCAGGTAGTTGTGGCCATATTGTATGGCGGCCAAAAAATCCGAACACATTTTAAAGGAAACCAATGTTTGGTTAAAATTGGCTCAATTGCTTCAAAGGAGTTGCTGAAAATGTAATTCTCATAGACTTAATGTTAAAATATGTTTGGCCGTAGCAGCCATGTAGGATGACAGTCAGCAAAACTGGACACAAATTGTAAAGAGGACCACCCAAGGATTTTTTAGTAAATGATTGGTTCAAATTATCAAGAAGTAGTTAAGATTTTAATAGTTAAATATTTATTTAACTTGTTAGTTGTAAAAGAAAGATTTATATAATATAATGCGTTCTAAGCCTCAATACACGTGGCATTGCCTTATCCATTTGAGTTAATAGTTTTAATTTATGTCTAAAAGCAAAATACGTAAAATTTGTTAACGTTCTTTGAGAAAGGGTTGTTGATTAATGTCTCAATCTGTAAGAACATTTTTACTCAAACTGGGTCCCGAGGGCTAGGCTTTTCGGTATCTCTGCTTTAGGGGTGCCCGTTGGTTCAAGAGAAATGAATAATAAACTCGACTTCCATTCTGAAAGATTATGCCTGGGATCGAATAGGTACTAGGTATCTCCGTCCTGGAGGCATTAGTCCTGCAAAAGTGGCGTCCCTGGTTGTGAGGGTGTAAAAATTTACAACCTTTCCGGAGTGACAAGTTAAAAAAGCAGCGAATTTAGAAAGAAAAAGAGAAAGTAAAAGACCTCTTGTAACAGCTATTAGAGGAGACAGTTATCGGCCAGTTAAACTGGGGTTTAAATATTCAAACCCTATCCAACTCGTAATTTATCAAGTCCACCTGCCCTCGGTCAATATAGTGATTTATTGTTTATCATTTTGGTCCCGTCCTGAATATGGCTGACATACTGTCTGCCTAATATTAAGCAGCAATCAATTAATCAATCATTAAAAATGAGTGACGTTGTTTTTAAAATAGCTTTTGCTGGATACCATGTCGTTCTAGAAAATGAGGTAATTTTCAAAACTGCAATATATTATGTACTAAGTAAGGCTATATAGAAGTTATGTTGTGTTTATGTTTGTGTTTGGTGAATTTTTTTTTTAGATGTTCAGTATTTTTTACTACACCTGTTATCACGTTTTTTTCATAATGTTACGAGGAAACAATACGTTGAATACAAATTACCAAAACATTTTACATTTTGCAAGATATTTAATAACATATTTAATAATGTAGTGGTATATATGCATGGTCCCTGGATCGATTTATATCGAAAATTTATAGTACTAAAAAGTTGAGAGAAAAGAAGGCAAACCCTCCTTAAGCCTGTCATAAATCATACAAATCCTGAAGTGTACCTGTACCGGGACGTCATTTTAGACTGATTGTGATGCAAATGCTGTGACATTATTATGTCCACTGGCCAAAGGCCATGTGAGCTTTTTCATCACGTGGCGTCCGTCATAAACTTTTAACATTCGAATCAAACCTGACAGGAATAATCTTTATATAAGTTTCTTTATAAAGATTTCTCTTTTCGTCCAAATTCGTCAACAAACATGGCCGTCATGTGGAATTCTTGTTTATTATTGGCTGAAACAGAAAAAGCTCATCTCCAACAATTAATCCAAAATGGAACATTATTTAACATTTAGCATCTATGCAAGGTTCTTTACAAAGTTTGCTCATTTTGTTCCGAAAGGACAAAAATGCCGCCATGGACAATCTTGTTTCTGATTGGCTGCAACATAAAAATTCATTTCATCTAAAGCGCTGGGCCAAATGGAAGAGTTTTTTTTTTTTTACTGAAGCATCTATGCATGGTCTCTTACAAAATCTGCTTATTTTGTCCGGATCGGACAAAAACATGGCGCCATTGGTGATTCTTTTTCTGATTGGCTGAAATATAAATCTTCTCTGAAAATCGATGGACAAAATAGAATAAAACATTGCAGGAAGCATCTATCGAAGTTCTTTACAAATTTTGCTCATTTTGTCCTCACCGGACAAAATTCTAAGCCGCCATGGACGATTTTTGTCTCTGATTGGTGTCAACATAAACACATTATCTCCTCTGAAACCGATAGTCCAAATGGAACCAAACTTTACATGAAGTATTTAGGCAAGGTCCTTCACAAAGTTTGCTTATTTTGTCCCGACCGGACAAAATACATGGCCACCATGGACGATTCTTCTTTTAGATTGGCTGATATATAAATCTTTTTCTCTGAAACCGCAAGACCAAATCTTTATAGGAAACATCTGTCGAAAGTCCTTTACACAGTTTTCTCATTTAGTCCCGATCGGCCAAATATGGACGAAAAAATAATCTTTTCTGAAACTGTTTGGTCATATGGAAAATAATTTTTTAAGAAGCATCCATATAAAGTCCTTAACAAAGTTTGCCATTTTGTAGTTATCGTACAAAAAACATGGCTGCAATGGACGATTCTCGTTTCTGATTTGCTAATGCGTTTAAAAAATCTTGAAAACCGCTAGGCTAAATAAATTATTATTTGATATGGAGCATCAATGCAAGGTCCTGTATAAAGTTTTCACATTTCATCTGGATTATACAAAAATATGGCCGCCATGGACGATTCTGGTTTCTGGTGACTGAATAAAAAGGTATCTTTTCCACTATAACCCTACTGGCTAAAAAGAAAAATATTTTGCATCTATGCAAGGTCCTTTATAACGTTTTCTCATTTTGTCCTGATCTGACAAAACATGGCCGCCATGATGATTCTTGTTTATGATTCGCTGAGGCATTCAAAAATGCCAAAAGGAATAATATTTACAAAGATACAACCATGGGAGATCCTTAGAATGTTATAAAACAAATCGCCATTTGATGTTTTGATTGGCCCAAGGTCAGATGAGCGATACATGGTCATCATTCTGGGCGTCTAGTGTTGATTAAGGAAGGATGTTCATGAAGCTGTACGATTGATCCCTGGAATTACTAGTATTCATTTACCTGTTTATTATACAGTGTCTTTGTTTTTACTAAAACTTATTGTTCTTTTTTGATAACATGAACTAGGGGAAATTGATAACTGAATGCCGTTCTTTATGTAAACTTACAATATTCATTATGAAACATAAAATTCGGTTATAGTTTTTATAAAATGTTATTAGATGTTAGATTATTTTTTGGGTGTTCTTTTTCTTTAATCAATTGTCTTAATCAATATTTCGGTTTTTCTTGTTTAGATCATGCTTTTAATATATAAGGCTTGATAGAAAAAGGACTTCTATTACAATAAATAAGAAAACAGATATGGAGTGAATATCAAAGAGACCACACTCAAACTTTGTAAGAAAAGGAAGAAACTTATTGACTTAAGAGGTGGTACCAAGGCCTTTAACAAGAGTAGATTTCCACTCCTTGTGGCGAGCTCTTAAAACTTCCAAACGTCAAATTATTGCAACGCTTGCCTCAGTGTTGAACATATAACCACAAAAACAATGATGTAACAAAGTCCAATCAATCTTATATTGTTTTTTAAAGAAAGTAACTTGCATAGAAAATTTATACCGTATATGAAGAAAGTTAGGTTTGGCTCAAACACGACCATTGTAGTACATTGTCAGATATGGAAAGATTATTCCGGATTTTTAACACGTATAAAACGCAGAAAATTGATTTAAACATAGAACTGTCAAATCTTATTCAATGTTAAGTTTGTTTAGATGTGAGAAACGATCAAGTGAAAACTTAAAACAATAATAAATAACATATATTATTTAGATTTATTAAAGAGCTCCTGATTTCGGCTCCTGATTTTGGACAGGCACCTGGTACATGTAGTGCGTCAAACATGTTTTGGTGGTACCAAAACCTCCCTATATCGATTACAAAAACAAGGAGCAAGAATGTATATCTAATATTGCCAATAGCTAGTAGGGTGTAACATAACAGATACAACATTTTAATGTCCTGTTTTTTTTTTCTTTATTGTTGCTTAACGTCGAGTTGTTGAAACATTTTGGGACCATCAAACATAAGATGGGTGCGACCGAATAACTTTCTGGCTACATGATTGCCAACATGCTTGGGTAGGGACCACAAGTCTTACCAACTGGCCCTCATCGGATTACTCATTAGAGTTGCAAAGGACTTTTAACTTGCTGCGAGGTAAACACTCTCCCAACATGGGGAAACACGGTAAACTTCCCGCCCGAGAGGAGTTGAAAATTTATACGCACCACCCAACCAATGGACGCCTCTTCAGGAAGGTTATTCCCCGGGCCCAGAAATAAAGTATCCCGGATTCTCCCGGGTTTCTTGTTTGAGAAATATATCCTAAAACAGTTTGTGTTTGGATACTTTTTGATAACAATATATTAGATTTACTTAGTTTAGTTGATTTTTTGTTATGCTTTGGCAAAAGCGTTTTACCATCTGTTAAAATGAACGATTTGCCACTTACTGTCATTAACGTGCTCCATCAAAAAACTTTATTTGATTTCCGATAGGGAAAATGTTCGCTATTAACAAATATTAAAGATAATACGTCTGGCAGTGTATGACATTAAAGTATTTCGGCCAAAACTAACCATTTATTATCAAAAAGACAGGATGCTAACAAGATTGATGACATTAACAAGTAACGTTGAACTTATTAAACACGTAAAATCGGTTTCATACCGTTTGATAATAATGGAGGTTTTAGAGTGTTTTTCTATCCTGATCAACACATTACGTTTTGCTTAAATTAGTCTGGATTGTCATGATGGATAGAACTAGTCAAAACAATCTAAACCCAGGTCTATTATGATCGAGGTACTTTAATAGTAAATGAATCTCTAGGAATTACTTCGGACATTGATATTCATTCGGGCTTACTGGGCTAGCAGTCTGAAATTCAAATCAATAATTAAAATAAAAAATATGGGAAATATACGCTTCAAATCTTGAGGAAATTGTCTAAAGGCAGTATATTCAGGTAGACATATTTTATATTTTGTGTAAAATTTATTACATTTGGCAATCACTAAACCTGTTGTTTCAAAATGGCGGTTATTTGGCGGCTTTTCATACGAGTTTATCTTAGTAACGGCAAATAGATTGTGAATTTTACGTAGAATTCAAGCCAATCAAAGAAGGCGTTACAACAATATTGCATTTGAATATACAGTTCATGACGTAATGAACACCGATAAACTATCTTTCCACTATACTTTATATTAACCGAAAATAAATAAGGTATCTCTCGATATTCTTGAGACCATGAACTGATGCATCGAGATAAATATATGTGGCTGGTTTTGAAAAAAGTTTTTAAGGCTTGATTTATTTTTAAAAAAATAGAAAAACTAAAAAGAATGGTTGTTTATTTCACGATATCTTCAAAATCAATGACGGATACTCACCCAACCCTACCCATAGAGCTGTTCATGCAAAAACAAGACAGCTATGGCTTTTATCAATGTGAAATTCAAACTTGTCGTCCCAAGTAAATATGAACAAGCATTAAATATATTATACATATGTTTTGTGTGAGGCAGCCTTGGCAATGTAAACTATATCTGTTTTTGTACAAATATGTATTACTATTTGCCGATGATTCATTTTTGTATGCTATATCTCTGGAGAACATGGCAATACACGATGTAAATGTGTATTTTTTTTTATAAAAATTTTGATTTTTTTTTATAATTAATTCAGTCAAGTTTACTTATTCTTACTATACACATTTGATTTGTCTCGATAATCTTGAGATCGTCACATGGAGATGGACGTCTTAAGAGGGATTCTAGATTCAACTTTTTTCTCCGTTTCTTTCTCACCATATTTTTCTTTTTTATTTGTCTTTAGATAATATTACAGTTCTCCATACGATTGTATGCTTTTCAGTTTGAGACATATATCTAAAAAAGACTATTGGGAACGTTTACTGCTCTATTTTTATTATATATACATGTGCTCTTTTCATAAGACTCTGTATATACTGACTTTTCAATAAAAAAAAAACTTTCAGGTTATATATCTAGGATTTTGCATTAAGCGAAATTAAAAGATTTAGATATATGATCCGTTATTTGTTTGGACAGATTTTCAAATTTCCCCGCCGGGCGACTGGGGAATAGAAATATGGCGTTCGGTTTCTAGGCCTGCAGGTAAAAAAATCCTGCTTAAGGGGCTACAGTTGGTTTTGCGGGATGTATAAACACTCGACCATCCCGAGAGTAGCCATGGTTAAGAGAACGGCTACTCGGTTTCTCCGCCACGGGTACAACCCCCTCTTAAGGGACGTACGGTAATTTTACATGATGTATTCACGGACGGCAACGTTACTTCCGTGCCCCGTAATAGCAGAATGCCACGCTCTCAGCACGTTCAAGAGTTCAAGATGCCCTTGTAACAGTTCGTAATAAATGGTCGTTGATGACTAGTTGCTTAGGCTAAATTTTCAGCCCCTACCCAAGACTGTCTCAATTTGGCATCTTATGGCTAGAAAATTCCCGGCCTTACCTCCCCAACCCCTATTTAACCCATTTTATGATTTATTGATTGAAAACTTGTTCTCGTCCTGAATACGCATGAAATGTTTGCTTAAAATTTCTGCATTTAAATTTACAATCATTCTTACCACAAAACATTCTAATAGTATTTTATATAAAAAAATTAATAATTTGAACATAAACCTTTGTAAGGAAATACATGTATTTGACTTTACATAAGCCAAAAAAATAAATAGTTGCTAAATACATGAAACCAAAAAATAACAGCAATACCAGGTATTTGCAAAAAAATACGTACATCTAATTCTTATGACATACCTTTGTCAAATCTATGTAAAGCTGAAGTGCAGAAGATAAATCCATTTAGTAAGGTACCGTAAGCTCTTAAATTGTCAAATGAAAAAGACGCACCTTTGAAATTTAAAACCAACGAAATGCCATTGGTTACATTGGGATAGACTTCAAAAGCTTATTTGTTACACTAGCTATGAATTTTATATATATTGTACGTATAATGTTCAATCCTTTTCAAATCATGTTATTATAGCAAAGAATCAGCAATCACTTTGACTGTAAACTCTGTCAATAGCTTGTGGTAATACACTTGATCAATGCTACTTATATTGAAATGTAGTAAAGATGTTTATCCGTTCCATTATATGCATAATTTAGACGATGGAGCACATTCAAAGTTTTCAAACGTCAAACTGGAGGAGTTGATAAAAAAAATTTGGACTTTATATCCTAATCTGACAAATTCTTGATGCACATAGACACAATTTACCACCTATTTTTAGATTAAATATTGACATTACCTAGTAGAAATGATTTTCTACAATTAATTTACTTCATTTTACGATAACAGCACAATTTAATAGTAAATTTCTTGAATTTTTAGCCAAATGTGAATCAAATTATCACTATGTGCATGGTACATACATGCAACAAGATACCAAACAGAAGGGTTTTTTTTTATAAAAGTACTGTCAATTTTATTAAAACATGTAAAACTCATAATATCTTATCAGCAGCGTTGGTTATGAAATTGCGAAAAATGATCAAAATACATCAATACCATATGAAAATGAATTCGAAGATACTAATGGGGCAAACAGAAATTGTTAACTCAGAAGACAGGCAAGACCATGGCCAACTAATTGATAATGAAAAACATACATAGAACACACAATACTACACTGAAGCTGGAATTACATGAAACCTACAAAAATCAGAGTGTGTCCAGGTGCGCCGGAAGGGTAAGCGACTCCTAGCATCCGTCCTATTACTCAGCAGACAAAGCCGTTGTATAGTCAATATGACTCTCTATTGTAACTTTCATTATGCTTTATGAATATATATTTCAATGTTGAGAAATTTATCAGCAGCATTTAACCAAAACATATAATAGAAAGGCCGAGAATCAAAAAAGGGGAATTCAGTTTCTTCATCAGCAATTCATGTCAAAAACAACAAGTAGAAGTGTAATTTTTAGCTACTAGTATACAGTTGTCACTAAAGATTCAGAAAGAAACAACAATGTCCAAATTATTTATTTGTCTTAGACCGAAATACAAATATGTTCCCTGTGGTCATGTTATACTAGAGACCTAAACATGGTCTTAATTTTATCAAACTCCATGATAACCTCGGTTTATTTCTGCTACTAGTAAATGCAGTACCGCTAATGACTCAATTTTATTAATTAATTCCCTAACCACTATTAAAACTCTCATTGTTAACTTCTGCAATAAATGTTATGAAAATTCATTTATTAACTACTTCTGGAGTTAAACAACTCACTGATTGTTTTAAATAAACTTAAATCTGTCCAATTTCCTTTTCGTCAATAGACTGTTAAGATTTTTTACTCTTAATACCATTTTACTACATAAGCTTATTCAGGATAAGTTTTCATATCTTTTCAACTGGTCATTTAAAAATATGCTGCGATAAATATAATTCTACCGATAAGTCTTATAAAAGATATACTTGTTATACATCATCTGAGATGATTGCAGCGGTCCAATTTCATCCTGATATTACATGTCATCTGTGAAATGGATATTTCGTACCGGCCGTCAACCAAATCATGATGGTGAACGAATATCTTCCGGAATTTTCCCTGAGAAATCCTTGGCTCAGTAGCTTTCTAGTCAGCTGCAACCCTCTATCAATAAAATCTGACAGGAAGCACAAGCCCTGGAGTAGCGTATCAATTGAGAGATATACACTCCGTATGCCGGTGCGGCTGGAATGTTGCTAGACAT
>JAULBM010020713.1:0-11370 GCA_032357055.1 Geukensia granosissima | reverse complement strand
GGCACGTCTTCCTGCGGACTGTTGCTTTCGTGAGCTAGCACGTTAAAAATCCGGCTCAGCGTGTCGGTCTAGTACAATGCAGGGTTCATTCATCATCATTCATCATAAATATGCTCTCGTCCTGAATATGAATGAAATATTTGCCACTGGACGTTAAGCACCATTCAGTGAATCAATCAACCTAATTTCAGACAAATATTCAAATTAAAGAAAGAAGTTTGTCATCTGAAAATATGTAGTTGTTGGGGAACATTAATTTTGTCAAAACAAATCTATTGTTGGCAGAAATTGGCCTTATTATAAATTGGTTCTTTCATGAAATGTTTATTTTGTACAAATATTTGTAAACCAGGTCATCATTTCACAAAGAAATTGTAAGATACATACATACAAATCAGTGTCTTTTGAAGGGTTTGTAAAAGTGTTGCAAGAATGCCAAATAATATAGGTCATAAAGTTTTTAAATAACTCATCTGTTACATATGTACATGATGTATGTGCACAATTTTCATACCCCTGCAAACAAAGTTTTTTGGCGATCTGTCCACATACCTTGTAAGTGCATCTCCTCCTAAAATGGTTCAATGGATTTCAATGAAACTTAATATGAACATAGACACAAAAAGTAGATATGCTGAGGAATGATATTCATCTGGGCCTATTTCAAGGTCAGACAATTCATAGATTTTGTGAGTTTTGCTTACAGTATGTCTAGTATTATGTTTCTGCAATTTTTAGTTATTTTCAAATGATTATTTTTAGTCAGAAGATGCCTTACAGTACACTGGATGACTTTGAGCCTCTGTCCACCATTGGTTCAGGATCTTATGGTACTTGTAAGAAAATAAGACGCAAGAAAGATGGAAAGGTATTATATACACTTTTTATTGGATAGCTATCCCAAAATTGGATTATCTACTACATACTAATACAAAATACCACATGGATGAGTTATATGAAAAAAGAAATATAATATATATCAAAATTCAAAATCTAAAAATTCAGTTATTAAACATGTTAAATATATTTCTCTTTGAACTAAAATAATAGCTCAAAATAAAATGACTCATGGGTCTTTCACATTCATGAGATAAGCCTTAAGGTTTTGTTCAAGAACTGTGTTCTTTGTACAAATATTTTGTAAAGATCATAAAGCAAAATACCGCTATAATTTACAATTCAAATATATAGTATAACTCCAAAATATTTTTCATATTTCAAAACTGTATATATGCAATAATTCATGAAATAAAGGATCTACATATAACTGCTTAATTTTCTAAGAACTTCATTTTTTGTGTTTGAAAATTCTTATTTGTGATTAGATTGTAATAATTCTCTAAGGTTGAATATTAAATTCTCACTTTTGGAAAATTTCTGATTTCTGTAATCACTGAAAGGAATGTAATGCAATCAGGAAGATTATAACTTTTTGTGGTACTCAACTTTTCAATAGGAAAAATTACCAAAAAGAAATTCTTCCAAAATGGTATACAGTATTGTGTTTAAAGATTTGCTTGCATCAATACCATGCATTGATACTGAAAATTTCAACATCATCCAATCAAAATTAAAAATTAAAAACACTGTCAGATGAGTTTGAATGGCTGATTTATGCATCTTTTTTGCTTGATTATTTTTAAAGACTATTTGAAATAGACAGTCATGATCAACCAAAATCTTAAAACAATGGTATGGAAATAAAATTACTTACAAACACTCAAAAAGAGTGGCTTTTAAGATAGCTTATATAGAACTGCTGTGTTCCAACTAAATTGTTAAGAAATTGTCTAGAAACAAATACATTGTAAGGGTAATAATTTTTTTTTTTAATACTGAATTATAACCTGGCCAAAATTTGTAACAAAGATTTATGATGGTCTGTTACGGGACCTGTAGACAATTTTAGAATGTCCTGTGAGTCAATTGTTTAGATTTATATGTTCTTATTTTTTTCCTACAGATTTATGCATGGAAGGAAATGGATTATGGTGCTATGACAGAATCAGAAAAACAGATGTTGGTGTCTGAGGTTAATCTATTGCGTGAACTGAAACATAAACATATAGTACGATACTATGACAGAATCATTGACCGCAGTAATACAACAATTTATATCATTATGGAATACTGTGATGGAGGAGATCTGGCAACACTTATATCAAAATGTCGGAAGGAAGGGTTAGTTTACAATACCAAATATCAAATAAACATGACAGAGAATAGGCATTCATACCAAAATATTGAAAGTTAGCATTAAAATAACCACTGATCAATGACTAATATGGATAAGTAAAGCAATATTTTTTTACTTTGAAAAACTTGAAAATATAACAGCAGTATATGATGTGGCAAAATTATAAAAGTTTAACAATATATTGTTTAAAATATGACATATTTTCCTGTTGATAAGATGATTTTAGTTAAGTTGTGGCAGTGTTTGGTATACGTTGGTATCATTATAGAATATGGAATGTATGAAATTTTTTTTGTGAGTTTGGCAATGCTAGAGCAACCATGGAAGTTTGATAGGTTAATATTCATATGATCCAGATAAACAGTACACAGAATTAAATTGCTACAAGTACATGTACTATAAGGTTTTGGCATTTATCGTAATCCTGAGAAAAAATTGCTAAGAAAACAATTAGCTTTAAAGCTTGTAGAAATTAAATAATACTTAATAATTATTGTAGAATCTATATGGATGAACAGTTTGTATGGAAAATGCTTATACAGATGACATTAGCATTACAAGAATGTCATAGTCGTAAAAATGGAAAAGCAGTGCTACATAGAGATTTAAAACCAGCCAACATATTCTTAGATAAAGACAGAAATGTTAAATTGGGAGACTTTGGACTTGCCCGAGTGCTGCATCATGAAACAAGTTTTGCCAAGACATTTGTAGGAACCCCTTACTACATGTCTCCTGTAAGTTACACAATTACATATGTTTTGGGTGTAAATAATTTTATTTTTATTCCAGTGCCCTTTGTTCTAGTCTTCTTTTGCATGTCATTTTTACACTATAATATTTTATTTTCAAGACTACATTACACTGATATCTGGTGGATAAGTAATGCTACCATATCTGTGATTGTTTTGATATTTATTAGTGCTGTTCCAACATATCCCATGAATAAATTTTGCAAAGGGCAAATTCTTAATATGGATATAAACCTGATAAAATTATATATATATATATATACTTTGAAACTTTTCATAATTCTAATGTAAGTTTTATAGTTAGTCCTGGGATATATATGGGATGTAGTTAGTCCTGGGATATATATGGGGTACAGTACAGATACAAGATGCATCTGAGAGAAGAGAAAATCTTGTAAAAGTAACTCACAGTAACCCTAGGCCTTCCTACATTTTCTTAAATTTTAATCTAAACATTGTTTAACGTGGTCAATGCATGGTTTAAGTTTTACTTTAGATTAGTCAATTTTTACTTTATTTCACTGACAAACTGGTATTTGTATTGCAAGGTTGAGTATATACAGACATGACAGACATTACAGTGTCTTTATAAATGAACATTATTAAAAAATAAGAGATGTGGCATGATAGTTCATGAGACAGCCATTGACCAAGAAGAAATTATGTTGCATTGGACATTAAAACATTGTTTATTGACTTGATGTACATGTACATTCGCCATGTATACATTTTGGTTGTCAGAATACTATTTTATTTCAGGAACTTGTAAATAACATGTCATACAATGAGAAGTCAGATATATGGTCAATGGGTTGTATGCTGTATGAGCTGTGTTCTTTACACCCTCCATTTACTGCCAGTAACCAGTCAGAACTGAATAAAAAGATCTGCCAAGGAGAATTTAACAGAATTCCAATCCGCTACTCAAGTGATCTTAATGAAATAATTGCAAAGTTACTAAGAGTTGAGGTATAGTGTTTTCATGTTATAAAAATGTACGGAACATTTCTGTTTTTTTAAAGTATAGTTTAAATAAAAAATCCAGGAATTATACAAAAAAGGTCACCACATCATAGTTAATTAAAAAAAATCTTTGTTTAGTTTAAAGATCCATGTAAAAGCAAACATTGGTTCTAAGTGTCAGTAGGAAGCATTTCAAAGGCATTTTAATTTGTTATTCATTCTTTTTAAAATGCCTTCTTTATAAAAAGTATTTTAGAAATACAAAAAGGTATAGGTCTGGAGAGAATAAAATTAAAAAAAAAATACCTGCGACATTTCAAAAGGTAAGCAATAATTTATAGTGAATTTTAAATGCTATCTCTTTGTATTGCAAAACATTTGAGAAAAAATATACACAAATAATTTATGACAAGTTATGTCCCTTGTTAATGGTGTTATCTTGGCCATAACAATCACGGAAAAGAAAACTTTAACATTCTGATAATAAATATAAAAAACAAATGCAAAATTAGAAAATAATTCAAAATCCATTTCTAACATATACCATAGGATTAAGGATTTTGAATTTTATACATATGGAATGGTACTTAATGATATACATTGTATGTAAGTTGGTATATTTTATGTGTGGACTTGACCATTTTTGTCATGTCTATTTTATAAGAATGGGAGATAGGAGATGTGGCATGATTGTCCATAAGACAGCCATCCACCAAATAACAGTTGAAATCAAACTGCTACAGGTCCTATTACATTTGTCAATGTTATGATATTATATCTTTTTAATGTTCTTTTTAATTGACAATGATGTAAGTTTTAGTCCTACTTGAATGAAACATAGATACCTCTAGATTTACACTCATGAAAAGCTGACAAATATATTAGGTATTAAGGAAATACATGTATGCATTCATTGTTAACAATTGCAAAATATTAAAAATGTACTTAAATGTAAAAGGAAACTGTCCTATGCAAGGCTTTTATTGCAATTGTTACATCCTTTTGCTATTGTATGACTGAATGGTAATTGATTGTAGACTTTTTTGCCAAGAATCCCTATTTTAAAGTGTTAAAATACAGTTTAAAAGTTATATATATAATGTATTCATATATATTTTATACTGGCATGCTATATTTATTAGTGAATATAATTAATGATTTACTGACAGGTACATCGAAGACCTGGTATTGAGGATATTTTACATGATCCTAGAGTACAGAGGCAACATATTTCAATGGAAAGACAGCTTTCAGGCAGTAGGGAGTCAGAATCCTCTAAATCTACAGATGATCTTAGATCAAGAGAAAAAAGAGTAGAAGCAAAGGAAAAAGAGCTTGAAAGTGAGATTTTATTGTGAAAATATGTATCTAAAAATCTTGACAGTGTACACTACAGCTCAGGATGATTTTGTCAAATCCAAAAAGTCCACAGTGGGAGTAGGCAAAACTTTAAAAGAGTGCCCTGTATAAACCCTGTTAGGTAACCATGTCATTTATCATGTTTATGTTGTAACAGGATCAGAATTTAGTAGACAATAGCTTAATCAAATGATTTACACTATGACATTAGTATAATTTACAAAATTTCAGGTTCAATTTGAGTGGGCAAGAGCAGACTGCCCATGTGGAAACTTGGATTTGACAAAATCCACCTGAGCCATAGTGAATGTGCTTTTTTGTCGTGCAGGTTTTTACGTTACTAACAAGCTGTTATGTTTATGGTTTTAGGACAGTCATATATAAGATTATGTGATTTTAAAACATCTTTTTAAGGAAACTTTGAAGAAAACAAAATCAGAATGATGTTAACTTCAGTTTTTTAAATTTTTAATGCTCAAATCAAAATTCCCCTTTTTTAAACAGCTGTTTTCCTCCTTTAATTCCTTTATTTTATATCTAATTTGGCTTTCACTCATTTCAGAAAGTTTTTAACCCTTTTCTGTGTAAGTAAAATCATGATAGCACATTATGTTTATATCTTAATTAATTTCAATTACTTTTGTTTTATTATTAGTGAGAGAAAAGGAGATTTCAAGAAAAGAAAAAGAAATTGAGGAAAAACTTAAAAAGTAAGTATATGTCAATGTGCTTCACTGAGTGTCTTAGTATAGGTTTCCTATTCAACCATCATGTTTTTATTTAAGAACTTTCACATTTTCACAATGTGAATGTATTTTACATAGACGTTTTAAGAAAGTTTTTTTCACTTATCATATTAAAAATTTTATTTTCCGCGTATTAACACTGATTTTTCGAAACTTGCTCAAATTATGCCTGCTTAAAAAGGCCAATTACACATTTCACTTAAATACCATTGAGACCTAATTTATTTGCGTTAATATAGTAACATGCATTAAGATCCATTCAATATTGCTACATAGCCAGTATGTATTTTATATATGGTAATGTCTTTAAAATGTGAGGACAAAATGTTGTGTGTAAATACAGTGTTTATAATAGGTAATCATTGTAAGCAGTTGATTTAGTGTGTGATTTGAATACAAATTGACATACATCTTTGAACAGATTTCTCTGCAGGGGAGTTGTTTTTTTTTTTATAATAATTATTGTTATTTTATTTGACTGATATACTATGATAGTTAGGAGCGAAATTTTACATCTTTTCAAACAACTCATCTAAAAAATGTATATTGATTACTTAAGTTGCATACAGTATTCTTGAAATTAGTTTACATTAACAAAACCATAAAAAAGTATACTGAAGAATTTGTATTGACAAAATTAAGATTTGAAGGATATGTATCGATGTATTAATTATTGGTTGATAAATTTCCATTACAGATTGGATCAGTTGATGAAAGAGTACAAAAGAAAAAGTAGTATAGATGTCTGTTCTGCAGGGGATGCAGGTAGGAAGTCGGTCTCTCCTGCACCACTGTCCCCAATACCCCTCCTTAAAGTACCCCCCTTTATCTTTAGACAAAAGTCACCATTCAGGTCACCACTGGAGAAACTAGACTATAACAGACAAGACACATAGTTTATTGTGTAGAACTTTCTGCTTGGCTTGCTATTTGTGTTTGCTTTTACTGCCATTAACCTATATATCTGCTATGTTACTGCAATTACTCATACTTATATGTATTTATCTGGGTGTTTTATGCATTGTATTTATTTTGTCAGAAGAAGAACTTATATCTTTGTAACACCAGATAGATATATTAGTGCTTTTTAATATACTGGAAACCTCCCCAGCTTAAACTTTCAGAATAACTTAGAGTTAATGGACTGTTATCAATAATCAAGAGTCACAATTATTCTAAGATGGAACAAAAGATTTGTAATTACCAAGACTTTAAGTAATTCAGTTCAAATACCTTTGGTTGGTCTGTAATACTACACTTGAGTGATAAAAGATAGCATTTTTTCAATCTTTGAGAATATCTTTTCTAAATACATTGTAATGATTGTTCCGATGCAGTAATAATCAATTGTATTCAGAAATCTTTTTGGAAGTATTTATCAACTTTCAGCCTTTATAGCCAAATATGTTTAAAAGTAGCTGTCTTGTATGACTTATATGAGCTAGTGCAATATTCATTTGCTTTTATCATTGTTAAAAACATCCATTTGTCAAGTAAAGATTAGATGGAAAACATCACAATATTTACAGAAATGAATGGAAATGATCTATTAGTCCACAGATTTTTCTGGATTTTTGATAAAATTTGAAATAATCATCAGATTTTCACTGTGCTTAACATCTGGATGTTTTCATCATATATTTCATTATATTCTTATCTTTTGTTCTGTTGATGTCTTAAGGAGTTACCTTAATTGTCTTGCCTTTTTTTTCATTGATTTGTTTTTAACACTTGAACTATGTATATCCTTTTGCTTGAGACATTTTATTTTCTTAGTGCTGTAAATAGTATTCTATGCAAGTTTCCTTTGTTTTCCTTAATCTCATGATAAACTTCTGTATTTTCTGTTGTCATTTTGTATTCTAATATATCATTTTGATATATAACATGATTTAATTTCTGTATCTTCAAAAATATTTTTTGATCATTTCAAGAATGCCACAGAATACAAATCCAATCAGTTATATGTTTTGAACTTTGCCAGTTGTATTTTTATTAAAAGAGGAATCAGATTATTGTTGGCAGCTAATAATTCACAAAAATAAACATGTACATTTTATTCTGACAATTTGTATTGAAACATCCCCTGACATTTTGGCCAGTGATACAAATTTGAGACAGGTTTAAACCAGAAAAAAGACAGCTTACAAGATATTCCACTTATCACATTTAATGTTTTTTTGTGCCTTAATATGTTTGTCTTCCAGTCTTTTTGGTCAGTTTTGCGTGGTTAAACTTACCATTAGAAAAAAATGGTTTTGTACTTTTTATAAACATGATATGTATCATCCCATTAACTTTAAATCTCACTTGAGTAAATAAAAAAGTGCCATCCAAAAGTTTGTTGGGTTTTTGGTAGAGGAAATGCATTTATTTATATGTGTTCATGTATTATATTGTCTTGATATTATTTGCATTGCTATATGTAGACTGCTTTATATGTGCAATACCATTTATACCACATGTGTTCATACTAACTATGTGCAATATTTGTGTGCAAGATGGTTGTGCATGGCTTAATGCTTTCATTAGTTGTTTTGTTGCTATCAACATCATAATTTGGATTTATATATAACCATTTTTTAACAAAATATACAAATACATTGTTTCTTATAACTAGAATAAAAGGTAAATCCAACAATAAGGTTATTTAAACTTTCTTTTGGCTCTTAAATTACCTTAATACTAGATCATTTAGATTTAAAATTTCAATAGCTGCACATAAAAATTTGACAACAATTTTTTCCTTGGTATTGGATTGTAATCTAACCTTTGATTTGAGCAAATGATTGACACATAAAACCATGCACTGACATTCTTCATTCAAAAACTTCCTATATATTTTATGAATTAAAAACTACAGATGCATCAAGCTGAAGCAAGAATAATTTAATATGCAAATGTCTTCATAAATGCATGACATAAAAATTATGTTTTTCAGCTGCATGCTTAATATGACTTTTCGTGCAAGTTACAATTTGCTTGGATATATATTCCTATGCTTAGCTTTTGCTTTACATTTTGTAGTATTGGAGCTTTTGGGAAAGTTTATTAAATCAAGGAAATTATATGTGTTATACTTTAATGCTTAGCAACATTCACACATCGGCCATTCTAGAACTGTCAGTCCTTCTTAGTTACAGGCAAAACTGTGGTCTGTTATATTTAAGCTTTGATTGTCTGATTGAATATCAGATATTTTTATGATCCATTGACAAAGGTCAAGTTTTCATGCTTACATCCAATTTTCAGTAAATATACATGTTTGGCCAACAATATTGGGTATGCTCATATCGTACATGTCAGTCTTATTTTCCTGGCCTATTTTTCTTGAATGAGTGATTTTGTTAATTTCTCACATTCACTTCCATTTCTTAACCACTTTTTACTTAGAATCACCCTTATGGTTTGTAATTAGATCTTGTTGAGTACTCACTAGTTTTTTATAGGCCAATTGACCTGCACTCCTTTTTTATGGTCCATTGAATTATGTTAAGTTTTTATGGTATGATCATTTTTTAGTAAAGGGACATGATAGATCATCATTTTTTTGTTTACAAGTTAATTCATATGTGTACCTGACAGGTAACTTAGATTTAGTTTATGAAGCACATCAGTCATTTAATATACTGATGGTATGACATTCTTTTATTAAATGAGACTGGGTGTGTCCACTTTTGTTTTATAATTTGTATACCTCTGAAACTATTAAACCTAGGAGGTCAATATTTGGTTTCCACATATTTCCTGATAGGAAAAATCCCAATTAAACCAGGCATATTTTCGTGGTTTCATAGTCAACATAAAAGTTTTCCCAGTTCTGTTTTTCGGGTTCTATATATCATAGGTAAACAATGCTGGGAAAGCGTATACATTAATAGGAGTACCTGTCAGTCTGACATGTCTTATATCCTTCATTTAATTTTCACTGTCAATTGACTAAGGTCAATTTTTCATGCTTAGATCTGTTTCTCAATAACTGTACATGGTATATGCAATATTGGATATGCTTATACAGAACATGGAATTGTATACATGTCAGTCTGATACATATCTTTGATCCTTGAGTTTATTTTCAGATCAGTGACCTTGTAAATTTCTTACATTCAGTTCCATTTTATTTCTCAACAACTGTTATAGCAAACCCACCCATATTTGGTTTATAACTAAATCATGGTGAGTACTTGTTTGTCTGATAAATTTCATTGATTCTGACCTCTTTTTCATGGTCCATTGACTTGTGATAAGTTTTGTGATAAGGTCTTTATTCAGTAAAGACACATCATAATTTGGTTTGCAAAATTGTTTGTTCTAACTGTCATTCTGCAATACATCATATGCCCTAGATCTCATTTTTAAGATTTCAACATATTTTCACCAAGAAGTCAATTTTCTCAACTATGTTATACAGACACACTATATTTCGTCGGTAGATAGTTCCTATAATGTGACCTTGAACTCTTTAATTGATCCAGTGATTTAGATTAAGTTATTATAATTAGACATTTTTCAGAAATGACACATGATAGGTATTCATTATTTGTGGTGCAAATTCATCATTATGTGTGCAAGTACCTGTCAGTCTGTCATACATCATGTGTCTTTGATCGCATATTCATTGTTGAGTGATTTTGTAAAATTTACAACCTATCATATTTAAATCTATTTCTCAATGACTAAGTTTCTAAAGCACACCAGTCATTAAATGTACTGATGGATGACATATAAAGTAAGACTCTGGTTGTGTCCTCATATTTATAGTGTCAAAGCTGTATGTACAGGCTAGATATTTTAGTGTCCATTCTGGTTATGGGTATTTTATATTCATTTTATTTGCATGGAAGATAAATGTGGAAAATATGTGAGTCAAAAGACATGATTGGATACATACATTGTACATTTACTACAGTATCTTCCTAGTTTGAGGATTCTTTTATTAGACGACTGGGCTGGTATGAAAAAATTATGATATTGATTACATGATTTCTTGCAAAATAAGGAAGACAATGTTACGGATATTACAAGGCAATCCATCAATAAACAAATTATCCTTGGTTATCTTTACTTGATCTGTCATATCAATCTCAACCTAAACGTCTTTATGGATATTATCCATCTGGTAAACAATACTCTATAAATATGTTGATCTACTAATATTGTATTGTGCTGAGCTGATGAAGTAGCTAATATTTCATATGAAGCATCAATTCCTCAAGTCATTTATTTATGATTCTATACTGCTATCCAAGAAAAAAGTGGGTTGTTTTCAGATTAACAATCTTACATTGTAAGCTGTTGATTATCATATTTCTACAGTCGAGATAGTTAAACCTTAAAATTTCGAGGTTTACCG
>JAULBM010020702.1:0-11371 GCA_032357055.1 Geukensia granosissima | reverse complement strand
CTACTATTAAAACTTCTTATTATGTAGAAAAATGGAGCAATGTAAACTTTAAAAACTTCACAAATAGTTCAAGATTTCTTATCAGTAATTAGAAAAAAGTGGATATCCCTAATATCAAGGTTCTAAATATCAAAATTTGTAGTTTTATTTTAAAAAATAAAATTGAAAAAATAACACGAAAAAAGCCTGGCAAACATATTTATTGTCATTTGTGGTCCGTCGTTTATCTTTTTCAATACATTAGGTCTTTGTCGTGTTTTATGAAAATTTTCACTTTTTGTTTCTTTAGTGACATTTTATACCTTCCGTTATGGTATGGACTCATTATTAAAGACAGTAATTGAACATGGAGAAGTTTAATTTTGACTGTTATTATGTAGATGGATCTCTTGTGGACAATAATGCCATATCTCCTACTTATAAACATTAATAAGTAGGCAGTGGACCTCCAACAGATCTGAGCTTTCTCATAGTGATCCCCTTTAAAAATAAGCAACTAAGAAACTTGCACTCTTCTTGACATGATGACCTCAGGTGTGAAAACTGCTTGGTCAGCTTTCAACGTGCTGTTAGGTTGAAATGTATAGTATTAAAGATAACTAGTCGAGAAATAAACTTATATGTCAAAGTTATTACATTGAAAGTAAGGATATGTTGTAAATATTCATGACACGAAAAACTCATATATACAAATAAATACCAAGCAAAGAAATAGCGCTTTGATTGCTGTTCTTCATTAGACTTCCAACTTAAATAACTATCATCTTTGCCATCTAACGGCTAGCTCCTGCATTTTTAATCAACCATGGAATGTTTATGATTCCCGATATCTCATCGTGGTAAAGCTATAATTTAAATGCTAATAGAATGAATAGCATGTAATGCAACGAAAATATATCCTGTGTATTTATTGCAACCATTTAGGCGATTTTTTCCAAAGTCTTTCAAAGACGAAACATTGTACGTTATTCTAAGACGACAAAATAATAATTGAAATTGTCTTTAAACAACTAGCTATCAAAGTTCCATATCTATATGTTGTACATTGTTATACATTGTTTAATTCAGGGTACAATGCTAGGAATAGCCCACAATTTACAAAACAATATATTTTTCAGGTATAGCTCGGAAGGCATACAAATTTAAACTGTCATAAATAAATTGTCTCTTTTCCTGATGTGTTGCATCTATATACAATTTCATCTTCAATGAAAACACCAGAAAGTAAAAAAAAAACATAATAAGTAACATCTTGACATAAGTAACAAAAATATTCATATTTGAACCAATGATTTTAAAGCTTTTTCAGATTATGTTAAGATTTGAACCCTGTTCTGTAAATTGCCACTAATCGATTTGATCTTCTATACTAAAACAGAAGGCTCCGTAACTTTTTTCAGATTAAAATTTCAAAGATAATTTCTAGATAAACCGGGAATTTCAAAGCTCAAAACTTAGATGAAAAACTATCATCCTTTCGTCCAGTCGTCAAAACAAAGTTTTGTAGATGTCGTATAATTGAGAATTCATTACATCTCTTTTTTATAAATTTCCATGCGTGTCCGGATTTTGTTAATTCTGATGATTCTAAGCTAGGAAGTAAGAAAAATATTGAGAATTTCTCTGGTTTCCGTGTAAGTGATCAAAATATATCTGAAGACCCCAAAACGTCAAACTGAAACTTAAATTGACCTCGTTTTTAACTAAATAAATAGAGCGTTGCTTACTGCGAATCAGAGTGATTCTTTTCACTATATTCGATCTTGTTCTTCCTATACCATGGTTTTGATGATTGACTGCATTTGACACATTATTGTCAGTGTGTTTGTCATAGAAATAATAATGATTGAATAACTTTTGTTTATCGTCCGTTTAAATAATTTGTAACACCCCTTTTCGCCGATTTATATCTTTATTCCTATGAAGCTGACTTAATACAGAGCTTTCTATAGAGAAATGAGAAAAGTTTGCACAATTTTTTGGTTTCACGTTGCGCCTTATAGATGATGTCCTTTCACTGAATAACTCTGAATTTGAAAACAATCTTGATCTCATCTATCCTCAACAACATAGGACACCTAGACACAAGTTTTTGGAAACGACAGCTATTCCCGCACCCTGCAATGCCTATCCCAGCTGTCGTACTTAAGTCTGATTTTATCTTTTAATTTTGTCTGAATGATAATTTTTGTTTTGTTACCTTTGAAGTTTTACCCCAAAAGCTATTTAGTCTTTTGTTTAATGTATAAAATTGCAAACTTTAAGGTCATAAAGACTGTTCGTGTGATTTCCAAAATATACGGATGCTCGGTACTTATACCAAAAATATAACCTTGAGTAATTTTAAGAATTTTCCCAAAGTCAGAATTTGTTTTGGATATCTTTATGTTCCAAATTATAACGACTGTTCATATGATTTCAAAAAGAGTTGCTAGGTAAAATTTCCCCAAAATATCAGTGTTAGAGTAATTGCAGAAATTTTATCAATGTCAGAATTTAATTTTTTTGAAATCCATATGTTCCAAATTATAAAGATTGTTCTCTTGATTTAAAAAACATATGGTTGCCAGGTGATATTCCATAAAAATATAAAGTATTAGAGGTAATTTCAGGAATATTCCAAGTAGGAATTATATTTCTTTAAAATCAGTATTTCGAAATTATAAAGATTGTTTTCATGTTTCCAAAAATATACGGTTGCTAGGCGAAATTTTAAAAATCCAAGTCTTAGAGTATTATCAGGAATTTAAGCAAAGTCAAAATTTCATTTATTAAAAATCTTTATGTTCTAAATTATAAAGACTGTTCATATGATTCCAAAAATACATGGTTGCTAGGTAAAATTCCAAAAAATATAAGTCTTAGAGTAATTTCAGGAATTTTACCAAAATTGGAATCAAACTTTTGAAATCAGAATGTTGTAAATTATACCTCAACTTTCTAGAAAAATATCTGATAACTTTCCGAAATTTACCAAAAAAGGTCTTTTAACCTACCAGGAAATTTACCAAAAATGGAACCACAGCTGAATTCTGAAAGCATCTTTTGGATCTACTGATTGAATGCATCTAACTTAGATAAAAAATTTAAAAATATTATCCAAAAAGTATAATGTCACAATTTATGAAACACAAAAATCACTTAACCCTTATGCACCTCTTGTTTACATTTGGAAATTTATCCAAACTCCGAAACCTTTATGCACATCTACATGCTATATGCTACCTTTCTATAATAAAATCAAAAGTCTGCCTTCAAAAATGTAGGAGGAGTTCACGCAAGAAAAGTATCTTAGAATATTTGTACCGTTGCTATAAGAAAAATATAATTCTTCAATACCAAAGGGAAAAGGGATAATAGAACAATTGTTCTATACAGAAACCAAAACTAGTATGAATAAGCGATGCGACTTACACATAGCATTTATCCTGTGACATATCACAAACTTGTTTGTTACTTTTTTATTTCTTGATATCTTCATGACAACCAGCTAACTAAAATTGACTACATGATGTTCCAAAATCTTTCTTTGTTACAGACATTGTAAGTAGTTTTATAGTTGAAACCAACTTAACGATAATGTAAAATATCCTTTTATAAAGTAAACGAGGACTAGGTGGCAGTGTTTTTGATTTTTCTTCCAATGTAAAACAGGTGCGGATGGCAGTGTATTTGATTTCCTAGTACAGTAAAACAGGTGTAAATGGCAGTGTATTTGATTTTCCCTGCACAATAAAACAGCCTTTTCACAACAACTTATAGTTATGTAACAAAGTATAAACAATGGGATAAATTGGGTCGACACTACAAACTTGTAATCGGTAAAATTGACTGTTTGTCAAATAAAACTGAGCTTTCTCCTGAAAACGCTAAATGTTGATCGTTTTCTTCGTCAAGTTGCTGGAATCTTTATTTATTTATTTTAACAATCTAAATAGCCTTTTATAACCATTTCTATTCAAATGGGCAATACGATGGGTGTCCTGAAGAGGCAGGACATGATGTTCCTCCCGCACAACCATAACACAACCCCGTTTTCTTGTTGGAATCTTTAGTTATCATAAATTTTTGTTCGTTTCAAGTTTATGGTGTTTTCCCTGTATTTTCATGATCTAGAAGTTGCTTTGTTTATCGATCATTTATGTTACTCTTCGGTTTTCAAAAATATAAAAAGTCAATTTCTAATAAAGCAAGGACAATGGTCGTTAGGGCATGGCACTTGTTTTAATTAGAATTTGACAAGAAACAAAAAGTTTTTAACAGCTGCTTTGTCTCGATTATCTTGAAGAATGTCTCTAAAAAATAATTTCAACATTATAATTACTTAACATCACATGACACAGATCGTATAAAACAACAAAATCAAACTTTGCACAATTAAAGATATATCAAGTACAAATCTTAAGTTAAAGTGACTTCTGTTTTTGCGCTTTTATCAAACAAAACACTTTTTACAGAAAATGTTAATAAGGCAAATATGTCATGTTTCGAAATGATGAAAATCAGACAAAATAAGTGATGAATTCTACGAAGACGACTATTTAACAGCTTTTTCAAAACAATTTATAGTCATTATGTCATAACTTAGATTAGTCAATGACAACAATCGCGTCAGGTATATGACTTTTTTATTTTAAAGCTTGACAACAAAGCTGATAACGAACAAACTTTCTACAAGAACTTGTTTAAGAGAACAATTTGTCCTCTTCCCATGTTTCATTTCTTGTGAGTGTTATGTGCTAAATCCCCTATTTTTAATACGAAAATGGAAAACTTTATATTTGTCACATCGTTCATTTTTGTAATTATTTACATGTATTGTTTTGGTTTTAAAATTATAACTCAAATGGTCTAAAATAATTTCATTTCTGCAGTTGATTCTTTTTACAATGTCTTACTATTTTTTTAAGTTTTAAATAATAATATCAAAAATGAAAACCAGTGTTGAGCATGGTTTTGGCATGTTATATGCGCGTTTTGAGATGTTACTTCACATCACAAGCATTGGAACCAAAACCCAAGAAGACCAACATCAAAACATAGTACATTTGTAAAGGAAGCACTCAAATCAAACCAAATCGAAATGTGAAGCCAAATCCAGCGAGAGGAATAATAACTCGCTGGAATCGAAACTTTCGTTTCATACTTAAGAGAGAAATTGATATCACAAATTTAGATATAATCGTTTTATTAAACGTACGAGATTCTTTTATGTAGTCCGATTTCAGTGCTTTATATAAAGGAGTGCTTAAAGACCTCATATTGGATCCATTTCTGTTTTCAAATATTTTCATTGAATACCAATCGTTTTTTTAATCAATCATTCAAATCGTTTTACTTACTTTTCAAGTTCGATTATTAATCAAGTAGTTGTAAACCTTTTTTCTGTAATTTAGCAGTAATGCGATCTCTTTTCGAATCGACGTGAACCTGGAGTTAAGAGTTGAAAGACTCCACGAAAGATACATCTCCAAACGCAGATGGTAATTATGCTTCCGAACCACATGACCCTATTCCTCTTTTGTAAAAGAGTTCAAGCGTTTTTTTTCGTTTTCCCTATCATTATATTTGTCTTGACATTTTGGCCCATGTACTTTTGAAATATAGCAATGATTTTCTATACAGGACCTTAATGTTTTAAAGTGTGTATCCTGTTGCTATCATGCAGATGAAAAAAGCAGATTAGCATTTTATTGTAATAATATGCCTTATTGTTGATTTTTAAGGTAAAATTTTCATTGCTGTTGCAATAAGATGTCAATTTAAAACTTGTATGTTATCACTTTGATATGAACGTTCCATTTGCATCAAATCTAGCATCCGTGATAGCAGTTTTAACAAAAAGATTTGGTCCGACAAATTATTTTTACAAGGGAACAAATGTCGGGTTGAATATTTTTAAGACCCCCAGAAGGCCTTGCCTTTTATATCTCCCCCCCAAAAACAACAAACAAACAAACAGATCGTCCTCAAAAACACAAAAGTACAAAAATAAGGATTTCGACACTTTAATTCAGTGAATAGCTTGATTCTCTTAACTTAATCTCAATTTTGATGGGAAATAAAAACTAACTCATTAGACTAAGTTTAGTTTATTTCATTTAAAAAATATAGAATATATACTCTTAACTTTTAAGTCCTGCTGGAAAGACATCATTCCACTACACTCTTGCATCGGTTAGATTGTTTGTATGTCAAATAAAGATGAACTTTCACCTAAAAACGCATAAATGATGATCGTTTTCTTCGTCAAGTTGTTGGAATCTTTATTATTATTTAAATCATCTAAATTACCTTTATAACCATTTCTATTCAAAAATGGGAAATACGGCGTGTGCCTTGATGGGGCGGGACATGATTTCCCTCCCGCATTACCTTAACACAACCCCGTTTTCTTGTTGGAATCTTAAGTGAATATAGATCTATGTACGTTTCAAGTTTATTGTGTTTTCCTATATTGTCGTGATCTCGAGGTTGCTGTGTCTATCGATCATTTATCTTACTCTTCTGTTTATTGTGTTTTCCTGTATTTTCATGATCTCGAGGTTGCTTTGTTTATCGATCATTCATCTTACTCTTCTGTTTTCGCTTGATTACTGATTACTCAATGTATATTGTTTATTGTACAATTGCTTCCTCCAGTAAAATATTACATTGCCCTTCAAAGTTTAATTTCTAAAATTCCTTGATTTTTATGAATGTCTGCTTATCGACGTTCATTACGTAATAAACTGTAAATTTCAATATTGGTCGATTCATGTAACCGGAAAGTCATATAATTTGACTTATCTTCCTTGTTTTAGTCTTAAGCGTGTCTGATGAAGGCAAATCAAGCATGTGTTGATTACGTAATAAAATCTGGCTTTTAAATATTTGTTTTAAGCCTATAAAGGGTGTAGATTGTGTCTTTTTCGCACTTAATCCCTATTTTGTCGTCTTTATATTGTACCAAGACATATAATTTACCAGATAAATTTCAATTGGAAAAGCTCTTTTTGTATCTACTATTAGGTTGAATGCAACTGCTTGTTTACCTTAGATAAGAGAGTATATCAACTGCCCAAAATCAATGGTTTGTCGCCAGTAAGATGTTCTGATTACTGTTTGGATTATTGAAAATTGACGAACAAAAGTTTTCGACACATTGTTATGGTTTCCCCTTTCGCCTTAAACTAGCAGTCCTGATCTTTCATTCAGTTACCGATACTTTAAGTAGTTTATAGTTGAAACTAGCTTGAAATTAATTGAAAATATCTTTTTCGTGATATTAGGTATAAAAATACAAAATTACCAAGGTCTAGAGTAAAGTTTTGATGCATTGTGGATTTCACGACACAAAGGTATGAAAAGCCAACAATTTACAAAACAATACTTGTTCAGGGAACACCCGGAAGGCTTACAAAATTTTATCTATCAAAGTGAGTTTTCTCATTTGGATGCGGTTGCTGTTGCATATACGTTCTTCTTTGATGGGCACATAAAAATGTATGCGAAGATCTACATAACTGACATTCTCAACATAACATTCAACCTAATGTTTTATGGGCTTGGCCATGTAATGTAAAGAAAACAGCAGGTTTCATTTGCTTTTTTCGAAATACAAAAGGAATTCAAAGATACCAAAGGGGCAGACAGAAATACAAAACTCATTCACAATTTCTAGGATGTTCATGAATTTTATAGCTTGAAACATGAAATCTAACTATTTACCTCTTTCGACGGCGCAGAAGTTTCGAACGAATTGTTGTCATTTAAGACTTTTGAGGATTCACTACATCTGTCTTTATAAAGTAAAGAGCTAATTTTCTATTCCAACTGTTTGATAAACTGGTAATCAAATCAGCAATATGTCCGGTTCGCAAAAGAGAAGGATGGGTTAAAATGAAATAATTTTTTTAAAGTAAAAACTAAAAATAGTCACGAAATGTTCCTCTTCCGTACTGTCAGTTGGGAACAGAGAAATTATGATGTTTGCGTCATATGTGCTTCTTTGACCTATTGAATTTTTTATGGTTTTACCTCTGTTTATAGCTTGATGGGATAAAAGCTTCAAAACTTCAAACCCGCGTTTTTACTCTACTGAGTCCTGTATGACACTACAATGTGTTAGACTCAAATAAATGTCAAATGTATAGCAGATCTCAAAATTGTGTCATGTATTTTCGGATATTTTGCAGATTCACCAGATCGCCAGTTTTTAAAATTACCTAAAGATATAAGAATTTTCAATTGCAATATAATGAGGAAATTAAGGGAAACACTAGAGAATAGAGTTCTAAATCAGTCATGAAATGATAAACCGGTCGTTTATCTAGCTAACATATTATTGACAACATAAAACATTTACTCATAATATCAAGCAAATTAGATTTAGTTGCCTTACATTAAATCGAAACTTTAAAAAATGTCTATAGAAGACATGGTTACAGATATAATTTAATATTTCCCTTGTAAATTAAAAAAAAACTCTATTAATATGCTAAACAGTTGCCTTCACAGTGGACTACATTTTGCCCAGTAGTTATAATCATGAAATATGAAGCATAACCACTTACTAATTCCCACTGCCGTAGACGATACCATACTATCAACTTCTTGGTCATGACATTGTGTAGGTGTAGATTGCCTTGTGGACCAGAGGTGTCGACTGTATTCACAAGCCCAATTGACAGACTTCTTCGACATGATATTAATCAAATAAAGTTTAACAGAAGTTTGTTGTAACAGTATTGCTTTATTTCTACACAACTCAAATATGGAAAGTCATCGAAACATTTTGCACTAAGTATGTGTTTTTGTTTGATTGTAGGCGGTTACAAAACAATAAAATATCGGAAATCCAGAAAGGTGCCTTTTCAACGTTGTCATCCTTGACTGAATTGTAAGTATTATTTGTTTTTCTTTCATTGAAAAGATCATCTTAACGGTTTGTGTGGTAGAAACTATTGTAAACAATTATGTGATATGATCTCTATTTTTTGGAATTACGTTATCCGCTGTATTTCATTTTTTTCTGTTTTTCCAAATGTATTTGCTTAATATAGAAAGGGGGGTTGGGTATGATTGTCCAAAAGACAACAACCCAAAACGTATATAATATTGGCATCTTAAGGTTGCAATGAGACTTTTAAAATTGGGCAGATTTTCACATCCTGAGACAAGCTATAAAAAGCCCCAAAATGACATGATGATATTCAAATATAACAAATATCTGCGAATTAGAATACAGTGTTAAATAGGGAATGGATTAGAACAAAAACAAAACGTTTATGACTGTTAAAACTCAATTCCCCCCTAACCCAGGGCAGTGGTGTAACAAAAGTCTATAAAATAAAACGTAAAAAAACCAGCTGTATAAGATTAAACTCGACACATAGTACTTAGAAAATTACAAATCAAATTAGAAACAACATGATGTACCGACCTCGGTACTAATTTTGACAGCCAGTTGAAAGTGAAAAGGTTTAACAGGGCTGATAACAAACTTGAATCATGTAAGCTTGGACATCAGCAAAAACATGTTTGGTACAATTTAGTGTTCGTCTCATCAAAAACCAACGATGACAACAATGAACAATGAGAAGTACAAATGCAAAAACATGTAGGACAAAATATTAACTAAAATTAATTTTGATGTAAAATATTGATCCAAGAGTCAATAGTGATTCGAAAATAAACAATATTTAAAGATGTTCAAATAATATTATAAAGATAACCTGTATCTATAAGTTCATTCAATTAATTTATAACTCCCAATTGGTTGTGTTTGAATCTTCGAGTTTATTTACATGGAAAAACGTTATGGACTTAATAATTTGGTGGTAATACAAAGATCAGATTTATGAAAATCTGAGTTTTCTAAGCATTCACTGCATACAAGGGCAAATAAGACAAGGTGAGAAATATAGCATTGTATGAAGGAGACAATGGGATGCCCTAGTCAAGGAAGAAAATAATCCAAACAGGGCAAGAAAAATCGCCTAACTTTTTCGTTTATTTTAGTTTTGATTTTAGCTGATGCAACAATACCATTAAAATAGAAATACAATTTTTAGTGTGTAGTGTGTATAATTATACGCATAAAAATATAACGAAAATGTTAACATGTGAGAATGATACAACACTCTAACATGTTGCAATCGTGTTACATTCGTCGTAATTTTCTTTTGCTTCTTTTGTACATTTTCAATGTGCCGTCCATTTTCTTAAATAGTTACCACCCTTAGACGAAACTAAGCTAGATATTTTGCATATTTAATGGATTTTTTGCATGTTGTGTTCCATTTTCCAGAACACGTTTAATGTGTGATTCCGATTGATTGTTGAGTTTGTACTTCATCAATTGTTTTACTATCCAAATAGTTTCGATATGTTAAATACCACAATCTTTATTCATACTATGACCAACCTACTTTGAAGAGATGGGATATCTTTTGCTGTTAAAACTACTTTATAATTGCTTGGCATCGTTGTCGTAAGATATCAACATCATCAATTTACACTAACCTTGAAACGAATGTGAGTGGCATAATGAAAAATAAACGAAATTTCATTGTAAACTGATTTTATGTGAAGTCTTTATTAATCAATGTTAACACAGTTTTGGGACTTTGCCTGATTTAAAACTAAGAACAGGTAATTAATGACAGGCAAACTTACAAATGTTAATAAATATAACAGAGACAATGAAGTAATAATATCACTAGAAGGCAATCCACTAGCCACAGCTCCACTTTTGGGACAGGTGCATAAAACATGCGGTGAGGCTACTCTATTTTTTGTAGTTCTAAGCACTTTACTTCTTGGTATAAGGTAAAAATGTCAAAATTAAATTAAAATAACCCTTAAAGACAGACTAATCTAATCACATCGAAGGCGTAGATTAATGATATCAAATCAAAACAACTTAAACTGAAGTACTTAATATAAATTGCATGTGTGGAAAGTCATTTTGATGGATGTATTAAATTTCACAATAAGTTGACATCAGACGTTTTTTAGGTTTTGTATAAGTGTACATTTATATTGTTATCCACTGCAAAATTCTATATTATATAAAATTTGTAAACTTCTGTCAAACATTCATAATTCAGGACATCCATTCATTTCAGAATTCAATACGCGAAACCGTTTCTTCATAAATCCCAATTTACTTCTGGGTAATCAAGATTTATATATTTTTCATGATGAAAATAATTGTAATAACATAATTCAATATCTGATATATATAACTTTAACAAAAACAAACCTTAAGTATTTCTGTATAAAACAGGACTGTTGTTTTATTTTCCAACGATGAAACATAAAATAACTACTATTAAAACTTCTTATTATGTAGAAAAATGGAGCAATGTAAACTTTAAAAACTTCA
>JAULBM010020691.1:0-11372 GCA_032357055.1 Geukensia granosissima | reverse complement strand
AAGATTGGCTTTTCATATTTTTCCAATTGTCAATATATTATTAATCTTCGGTTGTTACCATTGATCGATTATGAAAAAAAAAACCAACCGATTCCTTATCAGTAGTTGTGCCCAATGCGTTTTTTAATTTTAATATGTGCTATAGTATTATGGCAGTCTGTCTAAGGATCAGACAGAGTTGAAAACATGACCAAAAACCCTACTCAACTAACTGTCTGGGTCTGATTTAACAGAAGTACACAACAAGAAATAAGACAGGATTTTCTTTAAGGCCCTGTTAAATCGTGATATTTTTTCTATAAAACAGGGATGTATATAGAGGGATAGTTAACTCCTAATTGTCGAAAACATGTGGAAAATTATCTGATCAACTTCACTGTAAACCTTAAAATTGTTTAATTTCTCGACCGATATTGGTAAGTGATAAAGTAAAGTTTGTTAAAAATCATTCTCACTTTGATACTTTTTTCTGATTCAACATTAAAAGCAAAATATTGCAAGGCATTTTGTTGCAGTTTTCAAAATATTATAAAAACTGTTTCTTATTTCAGAACCGTTTCAGTAATGAAATTTTACAATTAAGATAAATGTTCTTATATGGGTAGTTCAATTTTCATGAGAATATATGAAGTTTTAGTACTTATTTGAACAATTTAAATTCGTGTACCAAATTTCTCGCTTTTCAATATATTAGCCTGAAATTATGCCTTTCATATCCCCTTTATAATGTACCTACGGAATGAGTGGTAGTCATGAAGTTGTATACCGTGATTGGACATAATAGTTAGGTTAGAAAAAATATCCATATTCATGACCCCGAAATGTACATTTTGATGTGACCCTGTTTAGCTCTTGACCAAAATTTAAAAAGATTTTTAACTGTTTTAATACTTTGTACTAATCTATCTTTTCCAACAATGATATTCCTGAAAAGTAAGCGGCAGAAACGTTATAATTAAATAATATTTGTTTGGTGTTGGGTACTTCGTTTACTATGTTTGGATCTTGGATTTCGTCTGTTTTCGTTCTAATGCTACTGATGAAAGGTTACTACATTAAAAGGAAAATGTCGGTTAGTGCAAAAAAACATGGTTCTCATCAATATATTCTTGTCAAGGTCATGGTCAATGTCTGGGGGTATTTTGATTATATTTTATCCAACTCTTCGGGTTTTATAAATTTCAGATATTTATTTCTGTGACTTTCTAATCTTTTTTTCACTGCATATTATAAAACAATATTTATTGTATTGTGAACATCTCGTATTTAAACACTGTTACTTAAATAGCCATACTCCTTATATGGTATGTTGCTAGACATGAACGAAAAGTTCACAATCGGAAAATCAAAGTCATCTCTCTTGTCGTAAAGTTTTGTTCTTACTGTTGTTTAAACAGGACAACAAATGTATGACTCTAAATTTGTAATATAGAAACGGGAAATGTGGTATAAATTGTACTATTCCTGAAACTGAGGGGCAAAACTCCGTGGGACACGTTATAATTAAATAATAATTGGTTGGATTTAAGTACTTCTTTTATTATGTTTGAATCTTAGACTTCGTCTGTTTTCGTTCTAATGCTACTGATAAAAGGTTACTACATTGTGTTACAAATAGGTAAAATTTAATAATGCTGGACACGTGTTTAAAGAAGTAACCTCCCATCAGCAGCATTTAACGCAAAATTTAGGAAGACCAAGTTCCAAATATTGTAGAAAGAAGTACTCATATCCAAAACGTACCTAAATAGGCAGTCATATCAAACGAAAAGGATATCTATTTGCAATATTTGCAATACGATGAAGGCTCCTCCGAAATTTTAGGGTTTCAGAATTCAGTAAAAGACGTTTTTGCTAAATAATATGGGTAAAATTGATGGCAGACAAGTCTGAGCTAGTAAATACCCTTATAAACCTCTGGTACACCACCAGTTTTACCGATCCATGCAGTGGTTTAAACTACAAGTTAATCAATGTTGTACAAATATGATAATTTTTGATTTGATGGACTCTTGTTTTAAGGAGTAACCCCCTTCTGTGCAGTATTTTAACCATAATATAGGAACACCAAGATCTAAATATACTCATATCAAAATAGAATAGAAACATACATTGCCTTCGTCTACAGTATTTCAGCAAAAGAATGGCGAGAATATGCATCATATCAATTAATATTAAATAAGAAGATAGACACTCAGTAATAAATTGGTGGGTTTCTTTATTAAAAAAAATATTTCTCAAAAAATAAAGATTAAACTATAAAAACAATATAACAGACAGAGCAAACCAAAGATGTATACACACAAAGCAGCACAGAGGGACTCAACAAGTTCAACGTAGTATACAAATCAGAACTAGCATAGCTTACTATAGACAACAAATGTGTAACTGAAATCACGACAATTTTATTAGTAAGACGTCGGCATTCTTACATAAAAAGATTCATTGAAATAATCCATTTCAGTTGCAGATATTTCAGCTAGTACTTGTAGTAAGAAGTCCAGTGTAGAATACGAATGTGAGAGATCAGAAGTGCATAGTCCAAACTGACACGACAAACAAAATACAAACTAAAAGATAAAACTAAAACAAAAGGAACAAAGGCTTGGAATGCACGAATCCCTTTACACAACAGGAGTTGGATCAGGTGCTCTGGAAGGGTAAGCATCCACTGTCTTGATCGCAACACCCGTCGTGGAGTCCTTAATGTCAAAATCGGTGTCAAATCAGGATGTCATAAGACAATTTGTGTCAAATCCGGAAGGTATCGCAGGAACTCCAATATAAACAGGATTGGGAAATGATTTACTGTTCACTGATTTAGTAAAGTTAAAACAATCGGTATATCGTGAAACACATTTTGAAGTATCCCTTTTTAAAGGGGTTAATCACTTCTATCTGGTTGTTGAACTTAAAATTTTGTCATGGATAGTGTATTTGAGTCCAGCCAAATGGAATTTCAAACCTATGGCAGCGCTTCCTTGTTTACAATTTAATTTTCGAAAGTAAAATTAGTTTCCTGTTTCGATTTGTTTATAATTACTTCTTCATTTTTTTATCATAGCTTTCTTTAGTTTTGGTTCTTATGCTAGCATCTCCTTGAAAACGTATATGCAGCATAGTAAAATTCAATGAGTTACACAATCTACATTGAAAATTTTGTGACGCATCAACATGATCAAACCCATTCATTACATAACATTTACAGGAGTTTCAATGTAACATGAAAGGTTCTAGATATTATTCTGTTGAACCAGAGACATATACTACAATTGCATTATATGTCACTGGTTGAACTAAGACTAAATTTCTTACCTGATCTATGGTGTATCATAGATAATGTGTAATGGATATTTTCAGAAGTCACGTGAAAAAGATAAATGTGTGAGCTTTTAAAATAGGTTAAAACAAATAATGTTACTAATTATGATAAAAGTGTTGATTGATAATTTTAATCCTTAATAAATTTTAGTTCTGTTTGCTATTTAATTTTTAAAAAAATGGACAAGAAAGTTATTCTTCCACTTAGAGACGAAAACGAACTAGGACGAATAAAAACTTAAAAAAAAAAACAGTCTAAAAAATAAACAAATAGAATTAATCCATGTAATCTTGAAAACCATCTGAACATGCATGACAAATACTTTATAGATCTAGGTTTGAGACATAACACCTATCACAGATGAGATGAACTTTCTGGATCTAGGTTTGTTGGGTCATGTTAAGATATATAACCTTTAACACTTATTCATTCAAAATTGCTTGAATGCCATGAAATTTACTTTAATTAATATTATTGCAAGTCATATCTGTCAACAATACACAGTATAGTTGGGCTTTAAATAAGATATGAAAATAACCACATTCCAATTCACTCTCAAATAAACTTCCTGGATTAAATAAAAGACGGCTGTCAGCTCTATAAGATCCAGTAGGAGTACCACTAATCCTTTTAATATGCAACTTCACTAGTGCTAATGATTTACCTTATCACTCACTGTCTGAGGGTAATTGCACATCCTGTCGCTAATTGTCATAACTTAATATTTGTTCTACAGATACAAATTTTGATACACTGTTATTTTAGCATAGCGGTAGTTGTATACAAATATCTACAATAATTTGCTTTTGTAAAGATTTTTTTGTCAGCCTTCTCTGGATTACACCTTTGTTTACAGTATTGTGCATTGTGAATGACTTAACTAATGACTCTCTGGCCAATCAATTTTGAAAAGTGAATGATATCTAGGTTATTTTATCAGAAAAACTTATTTTCATTTCGGTCTTGGAAATCTTTAGGTCTCCAGTAAAAGCATGTCCACAGGGATTATATCAAAATTTTGATATTGTGCAGTCTCAGGTTAATGGCATGTTGTCATCAATTTTAATGCCTAATGTAACTGATGTGTCTTACATTTCTATTTGATTTTTTTTAAATTATACAAGATAAAAGCTGATCAATGTTATCAAAATTGATAAGGTATAAGATTTAAATGGTGGTGTCATGAAATATACTAATTTAGGCATCAGAAATTGTTGCTGAATTTTTTTTTAAATAATTTCAAATTATTCCTTGTCTTATTTTTTCAAGCTTTCCAGTATTTCTACCAAGCAAATTAAACAACATTCTTAAATTCTTAAATTCATAATTTTAGTCATATTTGTGATATCTGAAAATATTGCCAATGCTGATCTTGGCTTCATTTATTTTCGATGGCATCTTCAGAGAAAATTAGCTGTTTCGAGGATACTGAAATGCATGGTTGTAAAATTTTTTAGTAAAAAAAATAATAAATACTGACTGTGTTGAATCAAGGGGGTTATATTAGCCTCCTTAGATGAAAGTTTATAGTCGTGACTGCAACCACCTCCCCCCCCCCCCCCCCACCCAAATCAAACATCAAAGTAAAAATAAAAAATGCATCATTATTGGATAAAAGGATATTGAAAGGTCTCTTTTGAAAAGGCAGGAACTGCTTAAGTTTTTTGGTGGGGTGTTCACATTGCTCATAAATTTACATTCTGTTTTTGATGTATAGTCCATATCAGTCTTGTTCTTGATGCTGTTGTGTCTATCTACTTTTAATCCGGTGTCAGATGCTTCTGTTTTGTTTTGTTTCCTTGTAAATAGTCTGGAGTTAAAAACTTTGTTTCTGGAGAACACAGAGTTTTAATATAACATAGACGTACATCTAACATTTATTTAGCATTTTCTCATGTATAATACACATTTTTCCATAATCTCTCATACTCCTTTTAATTCAATACAAGTATACAATTACACTGTAATTAAACTGATTAATAATTTCAAAATACATCAACATTTCAGACACCTTTTTTCCTAATATCTTACAAAGCAATAAATATACAATATACAAAACAAATATTTCTACATTATATTTCCTGTGTTCTAATTCTGTGCTTGTGGTTTAGAAAACACAGCATTATGAAAAGTTTTCTTAAATTACAGCCAAAGATTAATCTTGTGGAATGTAAACATTTACAAAAGAGCCATATCACAGATGGGTAAAACAGATGTTAGTGTTGGACTAATCAGGTAACTTTTATTAGGTCAACAACTACTGGAACCAGACACACTTTTTCAGAAAAAGAATTGTACCCTGTATTTTTGACACACTTGAATATTTTTTTTGTAATAACAACAGAATAAGGTTATAAACAATGATTTGTTTGAACAGATCTCTCTAATTTCAATTGGAAGTCATGATAGATATATCCTTCTTAATGCTTTATATATAACCAAGCATTTCATATCTACAAGGTTTAAATATGTCTGGCTAAACTAAACTCCTGTTTACAGTAACAAAATGGGTGAAATCATTCTGTTCCAGCAGAAGTGGAAAATGCCAAGTTATGAATGAATTTTTAAACATTATTATATTGTTCATATCCACTTCGCCTGCCATACATATTTTATAAAGTTGAGGTTCAAGATTAAAATCCATATATACTATTACAGATATTTAAAGATAAAATTTGTCATGTTTAACAGAACCACATATTAACTACACACTAATGATGATATCTGAATATTCTGGATCTCTGCTGTTACCAAATATCTATCAAAACTTAACTGGTTCCCATCTTGGCACTGGCAATCTGAAATAACCACAAAATTACACTTATAGAATAAATCCTGGATAGTAGAAAAATCAAAAGTATATTTTAAGTTCCTAATCCAAAAATGATTGCTTCAATACTAACAGTGTGTCCCTGCCTCTCTGGCTACGTTTCATCTCGTTTCACCATGACCAAGTGAAATTGTTTCATTATATTTCTCTGAAGCTATGAATGGCAAAAGCAAATTGGAAGAGTGAAATATGCTTGATGGGTAGACCACTTGCTATAACAACACATATTTCTCTTGGATTTTGCAAAAGTGTCAAAATATTAGGATTTTGTAAAAGTTACATTCGACTGCAGACCAAAACTAATAAGTTACTATTGTGTGTGCAGGCATCCAGTCAATAAAAAGGGTTTGAAAGACTGTGGTGAGTTTATTTGCTACACATTATGAAAGAAATTTCAAGCTTTAATTCAATGTTTTAGTGAAATTCATCAGTATTGTTTTTTTTTTACCAAAAGTTAGCACTAAGGTAAAATTAAATTGTTAGGAATAAGATCAATGGAAATCAAGAAATACATTATTTGCTCATGGCCAATTCTTCCAGCATTGGGATTGGAAATTTTAATTCTTCATCAAATATATAAAATATTCGAATCAATTAGATTTAGGATCGAAAATATTTATTATTATTAACCACATAAAGTATATATGAATAAAATTTCAAGTCCCTATAAAAGCTGAGCTGTTTTTAAACTTTCTTTATAACTGGCTTCAGTTCTTTTATGACCCCAAGCATTGATATTGAAAAATGTTTAGCGATTTTTCTTCAGTGTAGAGAAAAGAATTTGAATTTTTTAAAATCATTCTCTGAAATTAGAATGTCAAGAAATTGGAAGCAAAGAAAATTACAGTTTATGTCTGCTTTCAACGAAGAACATCTTAACATATAAAAAATATTTGACATTATGTATGTATTTCCTTACCTGTAATATAGCCACTATTATTCCAAACAATCCAATAGCACTTCCAAAAATTTCTATAATTAGAATTTTGACAAAGAGAGCTGAATTTTGGGCATCTGCCAATGCTGCTCCAGATCCGACTATACCAACACACAATCCACAGGCAAGGTTACATATACCAACATTCAGACCTGCTGCAAATATCTGGAAACCTGGAATAAAATAAAACAGACTATACCAACAAACAATCTACAGACAAGGTTACATTAACATCAGTAAATATCAGAAAACCTCCAACAATACAGTATTTGTATTATAAGTACTGATGAATAAATCACTGGCTTAAGGGGGTACCCAACACCTAAGGGAAATAACTCTGCTTAACGTTTTAATCAAGTATAATTTAATATTAAAATTTATGTATCTCAGTGATCAAAAATTTTGATGATGAATTTACTACATATCTATTGAAATAATTCCAGAGAAATGTGTGGTTCAAACTGCTTGAAATTTTCATGGTTTCCTTCTTTCATCAAAGTAAATGTCTAAACAAAATATAAAGAAAATTAAACAAGTGGAATTTATTTTGGTGATGGTGTTGGGTACCCCCTTAAGTACAATATTATTAAATGAAGGATATTATATTAATTGTATACCCTATGTAGAGCATAAGCTTTATGAAAGATCAACACAAATGAAGGGATGTGGTCAGTTATTCCAGTCTTTTAAAGAAAAGACAGAAAAAAAATGTCCTCAATATGGTTACAGGTTACAATTCAGGTACTTTGCAAGCAAAGCATGTTAGGTTCTGAGCATTTTGACATGTAAAAATTGTAAAATGAGCACTGTGGTAAGTGTGGACACAGTTTTATGATGGGTACAGTTGTTGACCTACTTATCCCCTTTTGTCTTAAATCTGCAAGATCGGTTGAAAAAATTAAAATCTCTATTTCCAATAATCTACATGCTTCTCTTCCTTGTATTTTGGATCATTATGGCATATTACAAAATTGATTTGTATACTCAAAGTCTGGTACAATAACTGAGGTTCTCACAACAAACCACAGAGAGATAAAACTGGAAAAGTAAACACTGTAGTGAAGTGTGGATACAGTATTTCCATGGAACATAGTAATAATCCAGACATTTTTAAAGATCCAATAAAAAAAACCTTAAATCTTTAAGGTATCCTGGATCACAAAAATAAATAATGGTTTAATTTCTGATTATAATATTGGGTCCTAATAATGTCAATAGGATTTGTCCATTGTAAAATCTCCATATATTATCATTATTATGACTTATACATGCTATGTCTTCACAATTTTTTTAAGCAAACAACATAACAATGTTATTTGCCAAAATTGTTTATTGTCAGTCAATGGCATATTTTGTATATTTTCACATATTTACAATATTAGAATAGAAATAATTCACCACAGCCATAGTTCGTTCTAATAATTACCATGGGCTCTTGTTGTTTACACAAATTTTATCTATTGCTACTGCTCAGGAAATTTGAAGTCTAAACAACTCCAGCCCATGGTAAAATTAGAGCAAATTATGGCTGCCATGAATTATTTCTTAATTTTGGAGCATAGGCCTACCTGCATAATGACTTTCTTTAATTACATCAGCACTGGCTTCTAATGGATCATACTTCTGAAAAAGGAACAAAATGTGGGATATAAATATAATATTATAAGTACATTGCTTATAAAGTGTAGTTTTCATTTTAGCTATCAACTCGAGTCTCAACAAAAAATTATGCTCCCTATTTTAAGCTAAATGATTATATATACAACATAGAATTGTGTTTGTCACTTCTTAGACAATTTGGACTAATTTCATCTTGCCTTAATCAGATTTGAATAAAATAAAATATCATATGACAAGTGATACTAGTAGAGACAGAGTAGAGATGGAGTCACTTATCTTTCTGAAGCACCTGAGCTCACCTCTTGTTTCTATAAGCTTGGTGTTCTTCAATCTATAATGTTTCTTTTTAACCATATTCTTGTCTGTTATTCAAACATTTTTTTTTGTCCCTTTGACATGTTGGGTGTATTCAAATTCTTTTATATGTTCTCTTTCTAATTATCAAGCTTTTTGTTTGGTCTTCAGAATGGTGGTTTAATTATTAGCATGTTATGTGTGACAACTTTACAGTGAATGTTTTCATAGTCAAAGTGCTGCAAGCCTTGGTAGAACAATTTGCAATCAAATAATTGTTAACAATTCCAATAACTTGAAAACTAGATAGGCCCTTAAACAGTCAGTTAGGTTTTTTACATGCCAAAGAAGCAAGGACTGGGAATTTTTTAGCATTTGGTTCTCTTTGCTACTAATAATCCTGAATGTAGGTATGATGTCCAATAACATCTTTTTGTATTAAATGGAACACATTTTTTATTGTCTCCAGCAAGAATGTGTGAAAAATTGCCTAATTAAATGATTAGGAAGTACTCTCAAACTAGAGGATTTGAAAGAAAACCTAAAGGCCAGAAAAATGGAGGACAACTCAACAGACAAGGCAATCTTGAGAGCAAGACCAAGACGAACATGACAAAAACTGTACAACTATGAACAATGCACTCTGCATTAAAAACAGGGGTGAACTCTTATGATCCAGAAGTGTAAGGTGTTCCTGTCTCTTTAAAGACACTTGCCACATTGTCTATCTTCCAATCTGGTATTAGTCATTTCGGGTAAAGTGGAAGGTTATAAGGGATTACAGCCAACCAGTGGAGTGAGCATTTACACAAGAATTAAAAAGAATGTCAAATATTATTGGTTTACCATATGTAGTAACAAAGAAACTGACCAGACAAGAAAACATGACAGAAGTTGCTGGGTTGTGAAAAAAGCAAATTGGAAAATTGGCTTTAGACCTTACAGCAACCTGTAGATGTTTATTTTTAAATGGTTTTGGATAGCTGTCTCACAAACAATCAAACCACATCTCCTTTTCTTTGTACAATGTACATAAAATTTGTTAGACTGACATTTACACCTGGGAATGAATTAGCACACCAGATATTGTTGGCCTATGATGTGCTGTTACTAGGAAATTAACTTGACAATTTAACAATAGTTGCTACCCCATGAAAATGAGGTCAAGAACACATGACATGACCCACTGATATGTACTCCTCAGGATGAATTAGAACACAAAAATTGTTGAACTGTCAAGACCATTTACTGAGAAACTGACCTAAGCACAATAATTTGATGACAGCTGCTGCATTTGTCAATGATTCATGACAGATGACAAACAGATATTTAAACCAAGAAATGAATAGTAACACAGAATATTATGTGTGGTTACTGGTGAAAAGACATTATCACGAAAAAAGTCAATGGACCGTGACAATGTGGTCCAATTACATGCAGCAGACTGGCATGAACTCCAGCTCACAAAGCACTTTCTGCAATAAAAATATTGTGGGTGTATCAGTTATTGAGAAATGGACTTCAACATGAAAATTTTTTGAAAAAGTTTTACAACCACTGAACCATGAAAATAAGGTCAAGTTCAAATGATACAAAAATTTCTGTCCTGTATATACGGCTATAAAAATGAGGACAATAATTTTCTTATCTAAATATTCAGCTGATTTCAGCAAGTAATACAACCAGGACATTTAAATAAAACAAATCAATAGTCAGAAATTGATGACATGATAAAGAAGGTGAGTTAATATTGATCAGTTATGAAACTTGACTTTAGTCGATGAACCCATGAAATTGAGGTCAAGGACATAAGATACACGGCAGACTGTCATGTACTCCTAACAACCAATTAGCACATCCAATACTGTTGACCTACTTTTTATCTGTTCTAAATAGGTAACAGAGCTGATATTTAAAACTTACCCCAAGTTTGTTGCCAATAACAATAGCCAAAATAATACCATAAATAGCTACAGCTTCACAGAAAATAATACTAATCAAATTCTTTGTCTTGATCCTAGGGGCCTTTACACCTCCTCCCAGGATACTGGAACCAGTAGTAAATATCCCCCTACAATAATTAATACAAAGAGTTCATATTTTTCAATAACATTTTCATTAGAAAACAATTGTAATAAGAGAGTGTTTATTTAAATACTGACTATTTTATACATGTTAAAATTGCTACCATCGTTCACGTGCAATAAAATTGCTACCATTCCCATTGTTATTTGTGTTTACTAAAATTCCTACCAGTGCTACCATTATTGATTTGCAATAAAATTGCTACTATTATTGATGTGCAATTAGCTTCTATCATTACCGCTGTGCAATAAAACTGCCACCATTGCTGCCATTACTGATGTGCA